>APFE030808647.1:222849-264415 GCA_000404065.3 Pinus taeda
GAAATTCTATCATCTTAGATCCATCTTAATTCTAGGTCTACCAAGTGCTCAGAGGGATAAATAGATCTCATCCCCCTAAGAGTGGTAGATGTGGAGTTAAGATGAATATAGGTTGGTTTTTATGATAATGAAGATATTAAATAGACTTAGGAAATTATATCGTAAAAACATCTTAACGTGAATGGTTAAAGCATAGACATCGGACAAGTATATTTGTATACTTCTGTTTTAAAGTACAACAAATCTAGGGCTAAAAGGAATGGATTGATTGCACTAGTCATCCTTCTATACATTTCCAACATAGGCTGGAGTAAAGAGATTGTAATTTGGGAAATTTTTCTAACTGCAAATAGGAACATACTTGTGTATTGGCAGGGTGGTTACGAGGTCCCTAGAAGTGATGAATTTGAATTTTTCTTGGTTTTATATATAGTATTAGGTTTTTTTCTCATGCTTTCTGTGAATGACACAGGTGAATTTTATCCTACACCCACTAGGTTTTCGATATGTAATTTCGGTAATTTTGATTTCAAAAGATATTTTAAAGAAATGCAATGATTTCATTTGTTATTCAAAAAACATAATATTCTAATGGAATTTTGCATTTGTGGTTTACCTATACAGATTCCATGGAGAATATTAGTGGTGTGACATCAATTGTCCTCAAGCAGAGGCTTTAGTTTTACTCTTTTCTAGAAGCAAATACTTTCTTCCAGCATTTTTGAGTTCCATGAAAATTTTGAAAGTCCTAATAGTATTCAATTATGGGTTAAAGAGATCCACACTAAATGATCTATCGGCCTTATCTTCACTTAGTTTAAGACTATTCACTTGGAGAGGCTGCATGTGCCCCACTTCAAGAGCATAGTAAAGTCATGTAGAACTTAGAGAAGCTATCTTTTAAGCTTTTAGTGAAGATTGGAAAAATGTTTGGGTTCAATAACACCCAGTCGAGCATTAAGCTTCCAATAATGCTAGATTTTAACCTGGAGCACTTTTGTGATTTGAAGGAGATGCCCCCTTGTATTTGTGACACACCTTCAGTTGTGAATTGGACTATTACTAACTATAATTTCCTTTGAAATTTACCTAATGACTTGGGGAACCTCAACTCTTTAAGAATGTTAAGGAAGGAAAGAAAGTACATTATGCTAAGTTCTCTTATGATTTTCAAGTTTTTCTTGGATATCTACAATGTTTCAGGTAGGAAAGTACATTCTATTAATGAAAATTTGTCTTGATAGAAAGGCCCAATTTCAAATTCTAATGCTTTCAAAAAACATTGTATAACTGTACTGTTTCTAAAAGGAAAGCGTATTTTTTCAATTTAAGTATCATGATCCCATATTCCAACTTATTTTTCAGTAACCCATTAGGTTTTGTAGCTTTGATGAAATCCATGTCTTTTGATAATATCCTCTTCCAAATTAGAACACAGTTTCCTTTTGGCAATAACCACATACAATGTCTTGATTTTGTTATTGAGAAAATAGAGGTTGTGAAACAAGCTTGTTCCATACAAGGATTTGATTCATTGATTATGTATCAATTATGGCTCTTGATGTAACAATGTCTTGATTTTGTTGCTTGAAAATAGTGGTTATGCTTTACTATTTCACAGAAATTCTTACAATCTTTCCATAAGTATTGATTTGTAATCTCAGTCACTGAGGGATCACAGTAATGACAAAGGTAATATTCCATGGTTTGAAGTTCCCCTCTTACTAAATATTTAAATATATCACCACAATTTAACTGTTAGTTAAAGGAATTGTATTTGATTTGTAGGCAATTCATTGCTTGATTTATAGATTTTGTTTTTTTCCCTTTTTTATTTTTTTCTCAAATTTGGTATGAGATTTCTTCCAAGATTTGGGTTCCCTAGTTTCCCCACCATAGCTACGAGGTTCAAATGCTATCATTAAATATTCTGAGAATGTTACAACTTTTCCAGTAAGTGTGCTTTGAAACATTATTGTTGCTTTTCCATGGTGTTAATGCAAATAAGCATTGCAACTAGTGCCATTATTTAGATTAAGTGTCGAAATCTAGGTGGTCTTGTAATGATGGAGTGATTGTTTTCTAGCTACTAAGGCCATATGCAATTTTATCTCTTATGTTGTCCTGAGATATTCAAATTTAGAATAAGAATTGAGGTCTCGTTTCCACTGTAGATTGCAGTTAGTTTCTTGAACATAATATATAGTAGATTATCTTTTACTAATCAACTGTGGATGTGATCCCTCGCAGGAAAGGAAATTCAAAGTGACACTGATTTCACACTAATTTGTCAAAATCGAGGCAAGAGAAAACAAAAATTTGTATTCAACAATGCTCTTAATTTCATATGTACATGCACAGACATATTAGTAGAAATTATTAAAGGGTTTCCTAAGTAATATTTTCCATTCCACTACATTCTTTATAGCTTGTAAATAAATAACTCGAAAGAATTCATTACGCTACTTGTTATTCTTTATTAATCAGTGGTTAAGATTTTGGTATTGAATTGGCTAAGATTTTTCTTCCTTCTGTGAAATTGTGTGTTCTATAATGCTTCTCTTCCATTCAATATGTATAGCATATAAAGTGTGTCTAATGGAGTAGGAAGATTGGAAAGTCTTGTGATCCTTGAACTATGTTACAAGGCAGAAACCCAACGGGACAGGGTAGGTGCATCCCCATAAAGGGGTCACAAATACCAAAGTTGGTATTGGCTAGTGCCTTGAGCTAGAAAATTTCCTTTACCCTTGTATTAACAGTGAACCTGGAGAGGATTCTAATATTATCTTTATAAGATTTATATCAGTTAAGATTGATGAATAAAAATCATGAGACATGAGCTAGGATGTCCTTGCAAGGTGGTTGTTGATTATTGGAAGCTATGATGGCCATTATATTAGGCCAAGTGGTCACACTCCCTTGATCGTGAACATGATTGTGATCAAGATGGAAGACTTCATAGTCTAGATTGATTGTTTAGCAGTGATAGTTAGTGGGCTCATTCACAAAAGCTTCTATTTCACTAATCCTTTTTATAGAGTTGTCAAATTCAATTTCCAAAGGTTATTACACTATAAGTTGAGTTCTGAGAAGTTGTGATTCACAGTGTAAGATAGCACTATGACACTTAATGAGACAAGCATAGTAGAGGTATCAGACTCTATTATAATCTTACCTGCATATTATAAGGGACTTGGTTGGCTTTTTTATATTTTATAAAGAAGTTCCATGTCGTGGAAATGTGAAAAAAAATAGTGATATTTCCACCATGTGGCTCTTGTCATATATGTTTTATACTTTTTCAAAAAATCTCTAAGAGTTCACAACGCTAGATTCACTAGGACTTTACAAAGTTTATTATTAGTGAAAGACTCACCGATATTCAAGATTTTGTAATTGAGTAAAATATTTGCCATGCCTGGTGAGAGATTCGCCAAAAAATTATATATACATATTATATTATTGATAAAATCACCTTCCATTTTTCCTATATACCATGGAGATTCGCCTATTTATTATACATATAAATTTGGGGGGGTTCTTAAAATTTTCCCTGGCTATTTCTTACAGTTCACCACAAAGCCTTTAAGTTTTTTCATGTAGATCTCTTCTTCCAGATCCCTGTGAAGAAATGTTGTATTCACATCCATATGTTCTACCTCAAAATCAAAAGTAGCAGCAACAGATAAAAGTAATCTAATAGAAGCTACCTTGGCAATAGGAGAAAAAATATCACCAAAATCAATTCCCGACACCTTGGAATAACATTTTACTACCAACTGAGCTTTGTATTTCTCCACCTTTCCTTCTGCATTCATCTTCTTCTTGAACACCCATTTTCTGCCAATGGGTTTCCTTCCAGCCAGCAACTCCACCAGATCTCAAGCCTCATTTTTTGTGCAAATATGTCATTTCATCAACCATGGCCTCTTTCCAGAGTTTTCCATCCTCTGAATCTACTACTTCCTTCACAGTTCCGGGATCATCATCAGTAATAGATAAAGGAAAATTCAAACAGAAAGTAGATGGACTATACCTTTCTGGTCACCTTCTTTCTCGAATTGATCTTCTCACAATCGGAGTTTGTGGCTCTTCATCTTCTGATTCCTCTTCTGCTGTAGAGTTTGATTCTTCCTCCTTTAGCTCAAAATCTATCTTCTCAGGTTCCTTTGGTAGGACTTCATGTTTAAAAACATCTTTCACCTCTCTAAACACCACATCTTGGTTGTACACAACCTTCCTTGTTACTGGGTTCCAAATTTTATAACCTTTTAAACCATCCTTATACCTAATAAAGATGCACTTTTTAGATTTACTATCCAACTTTTTTCTTTTCTCCTTTGGAACATGTACATATGCATCACATCCAAATACCCTCAAATGTGAAAGAGAGGGTTTCTTGCCAGTCCATACTTCTTGTGGAGTCTTATCCTCCAACGCTGATGACAGTGATTTGTTGACCAGGTAACATGCAATCTCCACAGCTTCTGACCTGAATTCCTGTCCTAACTCGACACCACTAAGCATGTTTCTTGCCCTTTCCATAAACGTCTTGTTCATTCGTTCTACAACTCCATTTTTCTCGGGTGTGCATGGAGTAGTCTTCTGCCGTGCTATACCACACTTCTTACATAACTCTTCAAATTCCTTCTTGCAAAACTCTCCACCATTATCTATCCTCAACACCTTTATCTTCTTCTTTGCCTAGTTTTCCACCAGAGCATTAAATTCTTTAAACCTGTTAAAGACTTTAGATTTATTCTTAATAAAATATATCCATGTATTCCTTGAGATGTCATCTATAAATGATACACAATACACAGACTTACCCAATGATAGAACTGACACAGGTCCAAACACATCACTGTGCATAAGCTCTAATATTTGTTTCGCCCTCTTACCACTAGAGGGGAAACTCACCCGATTCTGCTTCCCATATACAAAATTTTCATAGAAATCAAAATCCAGAGAGCTATTAGTCATACCTTCTACGATACCTTTACCATGAAGTATTCAAAGGCCATTCTCTCCAATATGTCGAAACCTTTGATGCCATAGCATAGTATTTTCTCTAGAGACCACTAGATTTTCTGCTCCACTTTCAAGAACCACAAACTGTTGCACCCATCAATAACAATGATACCTTGCATCTTGTACAGAGTTCCAATCCAAACTCCCTGCATCAGTACCAGTGTTCCCCAAACCATCTTGCAGGTATTCAGATTTCTGGCTAATGCAGGAATATGCAAAACACCCGGAATTGTTATAATCCTTCCACCTTGCAACTTCAACTTGAATTTTCTGCGACCAACGATTCTAGTCTTCCTATCATCCCCCAAGAAGACATCACCACCATCGTATTTCTCATACTCGCAGAACCAGTCTCTATGGGGAGTGAAGTAAAAGGATGCACTTGAGTCAATCAACCATGCCTCATGATCTACATGTGTACTTGAAGAAGAAGCCAAGTACACATCCCCACCTGCATATGAGGTGGTTTCTGCCTCTACAAAAGGAGCATCATCAGATCCCTTTCCTTGCTTAGGAGCTTTATATTTACAGTCCCTTTTGTAGTGCCCTTCCTTTTCGCATTTCTAGCATGCCTTTACAGGTTTTCTTGGAGATTTAGATCCCCCTCTAGATTTAGATCTCCCACACAATGACTTATTTTTGTTTCTGTTATGGGACCTTCCTCATATAGACAAGGCATCACCATTCTGGCTCTCCATATTTTTCCGTCTCATTTCCTCCGTCAATAAGGTTGAGAGTATTTCATCAAACTGTAAGGCAGTTGCATTGCTACCTGCTGCAACAACCAGAATATCCCACGAATCTGGTAGCGAACACAAAAAACTAATGCACTTATCTTCATCTGAAATTTTAATATCAACAGATAATAACTGACTTACCATAAAATTAAATGTGTTTAGATGCTCTATCACCGAGTCTCCATCTTTCATCCTTAGGTTATGCAGCTTTTTCCGTAGGAATAGTTTATTCACCAAAGACTTAGATTGGTACAAAGTCCATAACTTGTCCCACAAAGCATTCACCGTAGCTTCCCCTGATACATTCATCAGTACTGAATCTAAGACACACAATCGTATTGTGATTTTTTCCTTCCTATCAAACTTCTTCTATTCTTCATTGGACACTCCCGTTTGTTTAGTACCTGGATCTACCGTGGTCCACTGATCTTTATCCACCAATAGATCCTCCATCTTGATTTTCCACACTCAAAAATCTGACCATTAAATTTCTCGATCTCTATCTTTCCACTGTTCGCCATCTTCTTTCACCACCATAATCGATCCCGTAGATCTCCCACTGAACAAGGTCTACCATAGGCCCGAGCAAAACCCCTCAACAGTAAAGGCATCCCCTTGAAGCCAAAACAACTCTGATACCAAATGTAGGTATAGAAATTCCCTGTATACGAATACTAAAAATAGAAAATAAACAATGGTGAGGGCATAATACATAAAACAAATATACACAGAGATTTTCCCTTGGATCCCAAAACCGGAACTACCAAATTGATTTTTCATTATGTTCCTTTCAATGTTACAATACATATATATGCATGCCCAAGCATCCATAAACCCCAATCCATTAACCCTGGATTAGAACATAATCGTAGTTCCCTTGACTGGATCTACAAAATACCATGGACCGAAAACCATCGCACCCAAAACCATGTGCGAAATCCATGCACAAAACCATAGATAGGTCCACCCACCTAATATAGGGTCTAAAACAATTCTCCCCGGGGTGCTTCCCCAGGCCTCATAGAGGGGGGCTACCGCCCCCTTCCAACCCCCCAACAGGGGGGGGCTTCCACCCCCCCCTGCTGTGCAACGAAGGGGGGGCTCCACCCCCCAGTCTAACTACTGGGGCTAGTCATGGAAAGAATATAACACAACCCAACATTAATCAAGTCCCACTTCTTCATTCTTCAAATTCCTATACAAATGAGGGAACAAAAATACTAACTAAATATATGAGGGCACTCATCTTGTGTCTTTCAAAAAATGTAAGCAACGCAAACATAGAGTGAGATAACTTCATGATTGAGAAGTCATTTTTTGGTCGTATTTTCTGATGGTCTAGAGGTATTTCCTAGAATGAACATGTTAACTCCATCTTAGCTGGTAAATACCTGATATACTCCAATCTACTTAGGTTGAGGAACTATACAAGGGAATTTCATGTTATGAAGAAATGTTTCCAAATTTCCCATACCACATCTTCATTGTCCACGAGAATATTAACTAAACATATGAGGGCACTCATCTTTTGTCTTTCAAAAAATGTAAGCAACTCTCAGTTCTCTACATCAATAAATTATCAAAAATAAATAATTAAGGATTTCATGGTTCAATTGGAATTTGATATGACACTATGCAAATATCTCTTTTCTATAGGATATATGGTGTCTGGATCTGCAAATTAAGATTTAAGAACAACATATACAATCATTTGACCACTAGTCCATCTTTCACTACTATGTTTATTGGTGCTCTACAGTGAGTAAAGAGAGAATTTTATTCAAATCGCTAACTTGAGCTTCTGGAACTAGCAAAAGAAAGAAAAATTATGTTCAAATGACCTCAAACAATTCACCTAGCCCCTGCAAAAAATCAAAATGTGAAGTTTGAATTTCTCACACCATATTGATTTCTGACATCTCTAAGTAATATCCATCTTACTTCTGGCTTACCCCAACACAATTGTGCAGGTTATAGATGTGGATATGCAACATATCAGGTTTCTGGCTTCCCCATATTCAGGTGGCTCTACATTTAGAAAATAAATTTCATTTGGATTAATTTCAATAAATGTTGTAAATTTCATTTGGATTAAATTCGACAAATGTTATAGTGCTCTAAAATAATCTTGGAGAGTGAAGTTGAGACTGAAAAATTGTCATGTAGTGTTTAGAAATTGGCCCTGTTTTGATTTGATAGATAAGCCACTCATATTTTGTCGTTAGATGTTAATATTGTGACAATGAAAATGGTACTGCAAAGGTGAGAAGATTTGTTTTGAAGATTGGCATATCCAGTCTAACAATCCTCATGGTCTTTTCCAATAGGTAGGCTTTGCAAATGTTTGTCATTGTGTTAATATGCCTACAATTACATTAAATATAACAGGCCTTGTTTTGGTAGCTATTACTATTAAGGACATAGGGTCTTGAATCTCTTTCCTCAAATCATAGTTTATGGTACTCTTCTTGGTTTGTACATGATATTGACCTATTGAATATCAAGTAGTTGTTTCATTTCAATGTTAGGAGAAAGATGCTTGAACATTCAACTAAGACTCAAGAAATATCATAAGCAATAAGTTGGTTTTTATCTCAATATTGTGTTTTAGTCTCAAGGATTGAAACCATTAGGCCTTTTAAATCTCATACTTATCAACAATGAGAAACACTTCGCAAGTCACTTATATTTTGGTTTATTTTTCTGCTAGTTGGTTTATCTGATATAAATTGAGTTTCACAATCACCTAGTACTTAACGATTGTTGTCTTGTGCTTGCCATATCTATGGGCACCCCCAAATCATTTCTTTCAAAGCTTGGATTCAGAGATGGTGCACTACTTCTTATTACTTAAAGCAAGAACAAAGCTAAGAATCTCATATATCAGCTTGAGCAGACTAACAACCTAGGTTGAGTTTTGAATCTAGAAGCTAGGAGAAGGCTTTGGAAATAGATTTCTCACAATCAACATGTATTTTAAACAATTTAATTTCATATATGCAGAATGCATAGTTGGATAAATAAAGAACAAGTACTGCATAATGGGTTTTGAGACGTAGCAGTTATTTAGAAGCATGGTTGGAGGATCTATGCATGAAGAAAATTATTGATCTACACATAGTGTCATAACAATGGATTCTACATCACGACATTCGGGTATGGCTGAACTAGAAGTAGAACTTGAAGCAAAATTGGAGCTCATGGAGCAGAACTTAATTGTTGAATACTCTTCTGACAGGACATTTTCAGATAGTGAGGTAAGCAATAGTAAAACCATTTTGGGCTGGTCCTATCCTACTGTTCCTGCTCCAGATGGCAGTGCAATTAACATATTCTGATGGCTTATCTTAAAAGTAATTTGGAACTTTTTCTTTGTGGATCATGCATCTCTTTATTTTTGTCATGTATTTTGTCGACATAGGTATAATCTTGCCCTTTCGTGGGCCATTTTTTGCAAAAATATATGCCATTCCTACTTGATCACCTTCATCCCTCACCATATTCACCATCTAAGAAGGATCATCCTTGTATTCCCTTTCTTCCCTCATCATATTCACTTTCTGAGAAGGATCATCCATGTATTATTTTTATTCATTATCATCATCTTGAAGGGATTGTTCAAAAATGCTTCACATTTATCCATTATGTGGAGTTTCACATAATCTGTGCAAATAATTTATCTTGTTATTTTTTCTAATGGGAGTTGTTGCTACTGTCTCCTTAGCTTTGTTCTTATTTTAAAACAATGTTCTTCTTTGAGACACCTAAGGTCTCTGCTACTGTGGCTTAAAAGCTTGAGATGATGAACTAATCCTAGGGACTTTACTCAATGCTTGCAACACACTAGTCAATCTATCAAATTTAGTCTATGCCCCAAAGGCTTATGGAGGTTTCGTAGTGAAGGATATAGATTAATGAATATTTCCTTAGGCACTGAATTATTGTGGAGACTCATTTTTGGAAATTAGGAGTGGTGGAAAAGGGTAATAAACCAAAAATACTTAATGGGTTATGGTATCTGCATGTTTGGAACAAATATATTTGTTGAATGGTATTTGTATGTTTATATTGTTTATATACTATTTTGGGTATTAAGGAAAGGCATCTTAGATTCTTGGGAATAGTTCTAGTTGGAAGTCAAGCCTAATGTGCTCAATATGGGACTAAGCTACTAGTCTTTTTCTTAAAAAATTATAAACATATCACTTAGATCAAGGGAAATTTCATTTTGTTGGTTGGAAATCAAGCTTAATGTGCTCAATATGGGACTAAGCTAGTAATCATTTTCTTAAACATGTATAATCATGAATCAATGATCAAGGAAGCCTTTGTTTAGTTGAGACCAAGGACTATTCTTAGTGCTAATATCTCCCCCGACATATATTTATACATATGATGTTGTTGTTAGTGTTAATCATATCTAGTAACTTAGGCAGCTATATAGTTTCTCTGGAGCTCAATAATATGGAGGAACTGGATTTTCCAATGGAGAATCTTCAACCCTTGAGTCCCTTATTGGGTTATGAAATAGTCTGGGTTTCAGAAGTTTCTACTAGTTGCTAGACCTGGACTAGTTTGATTTTGATTGTTTTTTTGAGTTTATGGGGATTCAGAGGAATCAAATGTTTCAAAATTAGCTTCTCATGGTGTTGAAAACAAGGCAATGTGACGGTTATGCGCCAATCCTCTTACTCGTGCAATTCCAATCATGTTGCAGCAAGGAAGAATAGCGTTTCCTTTTCTGATGATAATCACGGCTTATACAAAATATGGGTGTGGACGATTTTAATCCAATCCAATCTAATGCAGGGTTACCCCCGCTTACACCCACAGTATGCATGTAAAATCCATAATCACATTTTTCTTGCCCCAGGAATGTCATTTCCCTACCTAGCCAAACCTTCATAAATTAAGGTTTAAGGATTTTTAATTAATACTTCATTGCGGAAACATTCATTTGACCCTATATATAGTTTGACCCTCTTTAACCTTTAATTAGGACTTAATTCAACCCACCTTAACCGGTGATTAATCCTTACCCACGCATATTAACCATACCCACTCTTAACTTTGGTTATGCATAAACTTAACCCATAAACCTTTATCCCCTTTAATTCTATTATAACCCTCATATAATGGGAATATACACAAACACACGAGAACTTACATTTTCCACTTTTTCATAACCTTGGCGCATTTATCGATGCTTACCTTTATTAGGCTCATTCTCCACTGTAGATTTCCCTCCATTAGATTTGACGATTAATGGCTTTTCCCGATCAATCAAACTTGCTCGATAGTCCTCCGTCGTTGATATACACTCAATGGATCTAACGGTTCACAATGATATCAAGTCAGTCAAAAGCACAAAGAATACTCGCCTGATAAAGCGATTTTGTCTCTCCACCCTCGTGCTACGTGTCAATCAATAAGTGGAATCAGGTGACTACCCTCTAATACCACTTACCACCTTTTCTCTGCTCAATAATCTGCTTATAATTTTAAATCTACCTTCCTTCATTAACTAACACCCGAGCTTGTTAGCTCCTGATGACCGTAGATCTTCTACCATCGACGGCTGCGACGACTCCTCCTGATTCCTCTTCCACCAGCTCTTAAGTTAATATCTGTCATTCATTTCTTGATTCCATTTTGCGCGATTTAATCCTGATCGTTCATTTCCTTCGACCTCGCCTGTTGATCTCCAAAATCCAATGAATCCCATGCATCGACGACTCGCCTCTTTGTTCGTCCCTTTGTTTTGACTTTAATTCATTTTTTTAGTGTTTTTCCTATGGTTTTGGGTTTTCTTCAGGGTTTCCCCTTTTGCTCTTCCGCTGCTCAATTCACTCCCGAGCTTGACTTCTGCGAATTCATACATCGTTGTCTCTCTCAAAGATTCACTCTAATCTTTCAATTGGATTCAATGATCCATTATGATTCCTCTGAATCATTCTCCTCCTCTGTGTATTTCTACAGAACTCTGCCTACAACCTTTGTTACAGAATACACAACTTACACGTAATTCAATCATTCAATATTCATTTCACACATTTATATAGTTCTCAAATAAACCTTTGTATATATAATTATAAACAACTGATTACATATCAAGACTCTCTGTCTCTCAGGCCTGATCTTCAATATCAATGGCCTCCATTTTACAGTCTACCTGTAGGCTTATAGTCACACCTTAGCTAGCACTATCTAACTAGTTAACTATCTACTGTCTAACCATCTAATTCCTGTTTATGCCTTTTAGGCTTACATTTATACCAGAAAGGCTCTGTTGAACTAATTCTGGTTCAGATCCTTAATCTACTAAACTGACTCCTAAATGTCCTGTAAGTCCACTTTTAACTCCAGTTAATCCCTAAGTATCCTCTCTAGTTCCTCGAATCATGAAACTACCTTAAGAGTTATAATTGACTTCTAACTCTCTCACCATTATTAGCCACTCATGTTCTCCTTCATTCGAGAGCATTTACAAACATCCTGACAACATCTAATTAATTCCTATTTTAATCACTTAAACATTAATGATTATATACATAGGAATCCAACTTCCTTGAAAATACAAGACCCCCTATGTCTAGTAGAACACAATTAAATTGTTGAGTTGAATGCTCTTGCATCAGACTCCCAAGGTTAAAATAATCATGATCTCTTGATCATGTGTTTCTGATCTTTGTCTTCCTGGATCCCATACTTTATGTTGCATTGCCCCACTGGCTATGCTCTCACAGGCTGCTGCTGCCTTTCTTTTTCTGTTGCTCCTTTTCTTTCTAGTTGTTTTTTTCTTCTGAGACACCTTTATCATTATCCTTCTTATCAGTTCAATCTCTCTATCTAGTATATCTTCTGACTGATAATTACTATCTTCTCTTTGAGGTTGTTGGATTCTTACTGCCACCCTTTCATCTTTACCCTCTTGTTGTGTTCCAAACAACATCTGTTCCATCTCTGAATATTTACTTTCAAAAAGTAAATAGTCCTCCAATTTCCTTTGTACATGACTCCTTTCAAATACAACACTATGTTGTTCATCAATCCCATCATATTTTTCCAGTAGCATAATATGTTTGTTCCATGGATCAAACTTTTCCATAGATATTTCTTCTTTCATCTTTGTTTGGCTGCTCATCTGTGCCAAATTTTCTCCAGCATTTGCAGCAAAACCTGTACTCACAAAACAATTGTTAAAATAAAAAACATAAGCCCTTAGTGCCTCTTCTTATTTTGACAACATTTCAGTATGTTGTTCTGATTTTTCCTCCTCTATCATCACATCAATATGCTAATTCAACCTCTTCAAAGAATCTTCTAAAGGATTCTCTAATGTACTCTCAAGACTATCAGCTAGTCTTCCCTCTACATCATCTGCTCCAATGATGTCTTCCTACTCTTGTCTAATGTAGTGAACTCCTTCCTCTGCAATCACACTGCCATACTCTGAATTTCCCAGCAAATATTCCAGCAACATGATTTCTCTGTGACACTTCGCAAGTACTTCATCATCACTTATAATCCCTGCATTTATAAACAAATTGCTAGTTTGAAAATTACAAGGCTCAACAGTTTCAACTGTTGTTTCATATATTAGTTCTTGAAACTGAACTTCATCTCTTTTTCCCACAAGAAATCATCCCTATGTTGTAACAGTTTCATTACTAAGTTCTTTCTTCTGCAATAAGTCACCGCCTTCCTTATTCAAGAGATATTCTCCCTTATCCTTTACTCCAGAGTATTAATCTTCTGAAAGATACTTTTCCATACTTTTGACAGCTTCAAAAGATTTCTCATCCTCTGCAAAATCCTCTTTTGTTAGTGACCAATCATCAGATTTCCTTTCTCCCAAGGTTAAGTCCTTTGCATAGGTTTCTTCCTTCTTAACGTCTTTTAGTAGATGTCCTTCTTTTTTACTGACTGTCTCAATAGCTTCCATGGTTATTTCCCCTGTGCCTATCATCATGGTGAACTAACGATCCTTTATTATGTTTTCAACTAACATAGTCTCTTCTTCAAGTTTGCCTTTAATCTCTTGATGTTTACCTTCTCCAAGAGCTATCCTTGTCTTGCCATCTGCATTAATATTCTCCTGCATTTGTTTTGCATCAACAGACAAACTATCAGTCTTAAAAAAATAAGACCCTGTGGTCCCACTTGATGTTTCAACCATCATATCTCCTTGCTGTTCCAAGTTCTCTTTATGACTCATAAATTCTTCAATGGTCTCCTCTTCAATCTCCTCAAGCCCTTCACTTGGTTGCTTGATATCTTTCCCCAACTATATATGAGACCTATATATCTCATCTTCTTCCAGAACATAATTTAGATTCTGCTTGTCTTCCTCCTTTTTCATGTCAATATCAGCAAATTGTTGTACTTCACATGTTTCACCTGCAAACATACACAAATTGTTAGATTTAAAACCATGTGACCCTTTGGCCTCACTTGAAGTTTCAGTCTTCAAGTCTTTATCTTCACTCAGAACTTCACCCTACTCTCGTTCACAAATGGACACTTCCATTTTCATTTCCAACTCAGCTTCTATGAGTTTTTCCATTAGCCACCTTACTTGCCTCTGTTGTAGCCTTCTCTGCAACTTATGCCACTTCACTAGCTTCTTCCTCAAGACCCAACCTTGCATCTGGATTTCCTCTAGTATCATCATCAATACATCGAGTTGTTCTTTCATCTCTACAATTTCCTTATCGATTTCCTCTTGACTCATCCTCTTGCCATTTGCCTTGGCATCCTCTTTCTTCATCTTTCTTTTGTTGTGGTCTTTCTCAAAACCTCTGCTATGACTATCTGTAGCCATCTTCTTCTCCTCTCTCTTCATGAGCTCCTCACTCACTCACTATGAGTTGCAATTAAGCCTTTGCAACAATAAGTCCTCCTTGTTGTCACTTAACTCACCAAGCTTTCCTTTGTACTTGGTATTTTGGCAAGCACTTGGTTCTCTGTCTATGGAACCTCCTTTCAGCACTTTTCTCTACTCCCTCTAGGCTTCAACTCTTCTGCATCTCCTAGGAACACAATTGTCCTCTTGTATTTCGATCACCATAAAATACTTGGTTCTAACAAGCTCTTCTTTCATGTAGAAAGTGTTACCAGCTTCTTTCATCCCTTAGCAATTTTACCCACATCCTCTATGGAATCGCCTTTCTAATCTGCAATAATACCTCTACAGTAACAAGTCTCCTTCTTGCTACATATGCTTTACTAAGCTTCTCTCCTCTTTTGAGCATAGTCTCTTAGCATTTCTTTGGTTCTTTCCTCTGGAAACAATTCAGGCACTCCTTGCTCTAGATGTTGCAACCTTCTCACCTTCTTTTTTTTGTTATCTGTGCATCAATGTACAAACACACATTCTCCAATCAAATCAAAACAGAACATATCACCTCACCTTCAAGATCTCTACATGATCTTGTCCCACCATTCCACCTGTACCTTGAATGGATTTTCCTCTATTTCTTGCATCTACAAGTTCTGCTACACATCACCTCTGTGTGCCTACTTTCTGTCAGATTAGAATATGATCCTTCCTTGCCCGCATAAACATCTTGACACATAACTTTGTTCTCAATTCTTTCACATAGAATTTTTTTGTTTTATTTTAACACGAATTGTTTCAATTACAATAACGCTTTGATACCAAATGATGAAGGGTTACCCCCGCTTACACCCACAATATGCATGCAAAATGCATAATCACATTTGCCTTTCCTTGAGAATGTCATTTCCCTACCTAGCCAAACCTTCATAAATTAAGGTTTAAGGATATTTAATTAATACTTCATTGTGGAAACATTCATTTGACTCTACATATAGTCTGACCCTATTTAACCTTTAATTAGGACTTAATTCAACCCACTTTAACTGGTGATTAATCCTTACCCGCGCATATTAACCATACCCACTCTTAAATTCGGTTATGCGTAAACTTAACCCATAAACCTCTATCCCCTTTAATTCTATTATAACCCTTATATAATGGGAATATACACAAACACATGGGAACTTACATTTTTTTCTTTTTCATAGCCTTGGCACATTTATTGATGTTTACCTTTATCAGGGTCATTCTCCACCGTAGATTTCCCTACATCAGATTTGATGGTTGATGGCTTTTCCCGATTAATCAAACTTGCTCAACAGTCCTCCGTTGTTGATCTGCACTCAATGGATTTGACGGTTCACAACGATATCGGGTAAGTCACAAGCATGGAGAATACTTGCCTGATAAAGTGGTTTTCTCTCTCCACTCTCGTGCTACGTGTCAATCGATAAGAAAAATCGAGTGACTACCCTCTAATACCATTACCACCTTTTCTCCGCCTGGTAATCCACTTATAATTTTAAATTTGCCTTCCTTTGCTAACTAACGCTCGAGATTGTTAGCACCCGATGATCGTAGATCTTCTACCATCGACAGCTGCGACGAATCCTCCGGATTCCTCTTCCGCCAGCTCTTAAGTTAATCTCCATCATTCATTTCTTGATTCTCTTCTGCGCGATTTAATCCTGATCTTTCATTTACTTCGACCTCGCCCATTGATCTCCAAGATCCAACGAATCCTATGCATCGATGACTCGCCTCTTCATTCGTCCCTTTTCTTTGACTTTAATTCATTTTTTCAGTGTTTTTCCTGTGGTTTGGGGTTTTCTTCAGGGTTTCACCTTTCACTCTTCCACTACTCAATTCACTCCCGAGCTTGACTTCTACGAATTCATACATCACTGTCTCTCTCAGAGCTTCACTATGATCTTTAAATTGGATTCAATGATCCATTATGATTCCTCTAAATCATTCTCCTCCTCTGTGTATTTCTACAGAACTCTGCCTGCAACCTTTGTTATAGAATACACAACTTATGCATAATTCAATCATTAAATATTTATTTCACACATTTATATAGTTCTAGAATAAAACTTTGTATATTTAAATATAAACAACTGATTACATATCAAGACTCTCTATGTCTCAGGCTTGACATTCAATATCAGTGGCCTCCGTTTTATAGTCTACCTGTAGGCTTATAGTCACACCCTAGCTAGCACTATCTAACTAGTTAACTATCTACTGTCTAACCATCTAACTCCTGTTTATGCCTTTTAGGCTTACATATATACCAGAAAGGTTTTGTTGAACTAATTTTGGTTCAGATCCTTAATCTACTGAACTGACTCCTAAATGTCCTCTAAGTCCACTTTTAACTCCAATTAATCCCTAAGAATCCTCTCTAGTTCCTCGAATCATGAAACTACCTTAAGAGTTATAATTGACTTCTAACTCTATCGTCATTATTAACCACTCATGTTCTCCTTCATTCGAGAGCATTTACAAACATCCTTACAACATCTAATTAATTCCTATTCTAATCACTTAAACATTAATGATTACATACATAGGAATCCAACTTCCTTGAAAATACAAGACCCCCTATGTCTAGTAGAATACAATTAAATTGTTGAGCTAAATGCTCCTGCATCACAATCCAAACCATTATAGAATTCTTGTAATTCCACATCACGGGCTTAATTGTTTCTGGGTTAAGGCAGACTATAAAACACCCATTTGTAAATCTTGTCAGCTATCCTACAATCCAAGATGTGTAGGTTGACAATCTATTTTTTGTGGCCATCACACTCCAATTATTATTATTATTATCCAATTTTAAGGTCATGGCCAATCCAAACACCATAGTGGTGTATGAGTCCCCCTAGTTTGTGCGACAAAGGACCCACGTCCACACAATGATTTGACTGCTAAATATATGAAGGCATACATACTCTACCCCCTCAGGTTTTGAACCTGTGACCTCTTAAGAGGAAACACATGCTCTTAACTATTTGGCCCACTCACTCTGTTTTAATAGAAATATTATGGCGATAAATTTCCCACTTTGAATCAAACTCTTTCAAATCATCAAGAGGAAATTTATTATAGGAAGAAGATTCTATGAGTACATCAAGGCAGACAATAGAACTTGCACAGGTATATTGTTCAAACACAATTTGTGTTGTGGCATTGAATTGCTAAATTTTCAAAGGAAACATTAAATTGAAAAATAACTTTCACATTTTCTAAGGAAATATGAACTTCTAAGCATGGAATGTTATTTCTAGATTGTATATGAACAATATTCTTATCAAATAGTTTGCCACTTTTGCAATAGTACATCTTTCTTCTAGCCTTAGTTACTAGTAATACCTACCTTTTGGAGTCTTGTTTGTGCTGTGTCCTCTCATGAATATCAGTTACTACCCCAAATCTGAAGCTAGCTTAGGATATGGGAGGAGTTTGGTGTGTTTCTGATCCTCATATACTATTTTACTTATTGTTTACTTGTCTGATTGGTCTTTTTATTATGATTGAAGTTTTTGGGTTACTGATTTATTTTCCTTGATTAACTTACACCCAGGTAATTGTAATATATAATATTATGGGATGGGGGCACAATGAAGTTGTCATAATCCCAATATGACTTATTCATGAAAGTGTTGATTAAAACAATAAAATGGAAAATAATAGAAGATGGTCCTGATCCTTGCATTTACAACCTTCCAAAATTGAGAATTTTTATCATAGATAAAAAATAGTTTAAGGACACTTTATCCATTAATCCCATTTCTGACAGTATGGAATATTCGATCGATAGTGCTAAAATAAATAAGATAATAACTTTTGATCCTTTTTTACCTAGATCATTTACATGTCTCTTAATCATTTTTTTCTTGTGAATCAAAAGTTTGTGTTTGAATTACAACCACTCTTCAAGTTGAGCCTATTGGAGAGAACTATAACTAAACCAAGGAATAAGCAAGCAGTACAATATATGGTGCAAAACCAGAAAATTTATGGACATAAGATGAGATGTACTAAAACATGTTTCCAAGTTACTAGAGAAGCTAAAAAAGTAATCTCTTGTCTTGCATTGTATCTCGTGCAGTGGGGGTGTACTTTGGTAGGTGCGGTACCTAACCTTGCAATAACCTATGTTTCTCCAAGGTCACTACAGGTTGTGTTACAAGTTACAACTATGCTAACAGAAACATCCTCCCCCCTTCCCCACCCCCTGTTTCTACATTTTTTGTATTGAAATTAGTTCAAAACATCCTCGAGATCATGCTATTCTCAACTATTAGGTGGATCATGCCAACAATATACTTAATTTGCAATTATGGTCATCTTGTAGCCTTGTCACAACGTGTTGTCTACACCTCAGTAACAATGTGTTGGTCTATCAAGCATCAACAATAGTCATTTGTCTTTCAGTCTCAACAATTGTCCAACCTTCATTGCCTTTTCTATGTTGTTTATACAACTTTCAATGTGGTGTATAAGCAATGTTTTAGAAACTGAATCATTAATGTCGTTATGAAAATTTTGATGAGAACTCTAAAGCATTCTAGAGGTTACTTTATTAAAAAATCTTGCAGTGTGGTTTTGTTGAGACTATTGCACTATAGAAAGTCTATGGATGTGCTATTGTTTGGATTTGGCAGAATGGAAACTTAAGACTTTCAAATTTACCAACAAGCCTAAATGAAGGTTCTGCTACAAAAGGTAATTTTTTAAAGGGTCAGATACCATATCGAAAATAAATTTATCCAACAAAGCATATTATGTTGAAAACTGAATTTTAGTGATGGTAACCATGCATGAGGGCGCAATATATGAACTCCCTATAGTTCATTTAACTGGGTGTTTAGTGCTCATCATCTCGCATCTATCTGGTGCATCACGACTCAACCAACTATTCTACTATGTTTCCATAATAGGAATTATTAGAAAAATATGATTTAATTTATGTCATGCTAAATGAAGAATGGACCCATGTTGTAAATACAATTTATTCCTCATTTACCCAACTACAAAGTCATCAGTAATTGATATATTTACATGAAAACTCTATGGTTGGTTGTACCCATGTCTCTCTATAGTACAACTTGAATTTGTAACCACAAGTATTTAATCCATGCTAATTAGGCACCCAAGTTCTGTGCTTAGGAGATCCACACTTGTTGCTTGGCGTATGTGTATTTCCAAGCTTACTATCAGTTTCTAGTTTTTTTAAGGAGTGATATTGAAGTCCTTGAACAACCATTCTTGCATTTTCTAAGTTATCATATAGAAAATACATGGTCGAATGTCCATTCTTGCACTGTATCAAAGAAGGTTTTGAAAAACATTAGATTTCTTTATGCAATGTTGGTTGATCAACATCGCTTCCTTTATAGGTTCCCCATTCTAGTAATGTTATAGATAAAGTTGACCTAACTACACAGTCCAATCTTGAAGCACTTTGATCATATATATATGTGTGGTGTTCATTTTTTTTTAACAATTTTTACATTTATTTTACATCTTTTGTTGAAGATCCCACTTTTCACACCCATTGTGAAGATCCATCTTGTAGTATTTTTATCATAGCTTATAAAATCATTAGATCTATTGATGTAGGAAAGCCTTCAAATCCATGGGTTGATTCATCTTTTCTCGTTAAGTTTTAGTGTTCACGTAGATAGATGGTTAGACAGTAGATAGTTAACTAGTTAGATAGTGCTAGCTAGGGTGTGACTATAAGCCTACAGGCAGACTGTAAAACGGAGGCCACTGATATTGAAGATCAGGCCTGAGACACAGAGAGTCTCGATATGTAATCAATTGTTTATATTTAAATATACAAAGTTTTATTCCAGAATTATATAAATGTGTGAAATGAATATTGAATGATTGAATTACATGTAAGTTGTGTATTCTGTAACAAAGGTTGCAGGCATAGTTCTGTAGAAATACACAGAGGAGGAGAATGACTTAGAGGAATCATAATGGATCATTAAATCCAATTGAAAGATCATAGTGAAGCTCTGAGAGAGACCACGATGTATGAATTCACAAAAGTCAAGATCAGGAGTGAATTGAGCAGTGGAAGAGCGAAAGGTGAAACCGTGAAGAAAACCCCAAACCACAGGAAAAACACAAAAAAAATTGAATTAAAGTCAAAGCAAAGGGATGAACGAAGAGGCGAGTCATCAATGCATAGAAGTCATTGGATCTTGGAGATCAACGGGCGAGGTCGAAGGAAATGAATGATCAAGATTTAATCACACATAAGGGAATCAAGAAATGAACGACATAGATTAACTTAAGAGCGGGCGGAAGAGGAATCCGGACGAGCTGTCACAGCCTTCGATGGTAGAAGATCTACAATCGTTGGGTGCTAACGATCTCGGTCGTTAGTTAACGAAGGAAGGAAAATTTAAAATTATAAGTGGATTACCAGGCGGAGAAAAGGTGGTAAGTGGTATTAGAGGGTAGTCACTCGATTTCGCATATCGATTGACACGTAACACGAGAGTGGAGAGAGAAAACCACTTTATTGGGCGGGTATTCTCTGTGCTTGTGACTTACCTGATATCGTTGTGAACCGTTAGATCCACTGAGTGAAGATCAACGCGGAGGACTGTCGAGCAAGTTTGATTAATCGAGAAAAGCCATCAACCGTCAGATCTGATGGAGGGAAATCTACGGTGGAGAATGAGCCTGATAAAGGTAAGCATCAATATATGTGCCAAGGCTATGAAAAAGCAGAGAATGTAAGTTCCCATGTGTTTGTGTATATTCCCATTATATAAGGGTTATAATAGAATTAAAGGGGATAGAAGTTTATGTGTTAAGTTTATGCATAACCAAAGTTAACATTGGGTATGGTTAATATGCGCGAGTAAGGATTAATCACTGGTTAAAGTGGGTTGAATTAAGTCCTAATTAAAGGTTAAATAGGGTCAGACTATATGTAGAGTCAAATGAATGTTTCCACAATGAAGTATTAATTAAAAATCCTTAAACCTTAATTTATGAAGGTTTGGCTAGGTACGGTAATGACATTCCTGGGGCAAGGCAAATGTGATTATGCATTTTACATGCATATTGTGGGTGTAAGTAGGGGTAACCTTGCATCATTTGGTATCAAAGCGTTATCATAATTGAAACAATTGGTGTTAAAATAAAACAAAGAAATTATATGTGAAAGAATTGAGAACAATGTTATGTGTCAAGATGTTTATGTAGGCAAGGAAGGATCATATTCTAATTTGACAGAAAGTAGGCACACAGAGGTGATGTGTAGCAGAACTTGTAGATGCAAGAAATAGAGGACAATCCATTCAAGGTACAGGTGGAATGGTGGAACAAGATCATGCAGAGATCTTGAAGGTGAGGTGATATGTTCTGTTTTGATTTGATTGGAGAATGTGTGTTTGTACATTGATGCACAGATAACAAAAAACGAAGGTGAGAAATTTGCAACATCTAGAGCAAGGAGTGCCTGAATTGGTTCCAGAGGAAAGAACCAGAGAAATGCTAGGAGACTGAGCTCATAAGAGGAGAGAAGCTTAGTAAAGCATATGTAGCAAGAAGGAGACTTGTTACTGTAGAGGTATTGTTACAGATCACAAAGGCGGTTCCACAGAAGATGTGGGTAGAATTTCTAAGGGATGAAAGAAGCTGGCAACACTTTCTACATGAAAGAAGAGGTTGTCAGAACCAAGTATTTTATGGTGATTGAAATACAAGAGGAAAATTGTGTTCCTAGGAGATGCAAAAGAGTTGAAGCTTAGAGGGAGCAAAGAAAAGTGCTGAAAGGAGGTTCCATAGATAGAGAACCAAGTGCTTGCCAAAAGACCAAGTACAGAGGAAAGCTTGGTGAGTTAAGTTGCAACAAGGAGGACTTGTTGTTGTAGAGGCTTAATTGCAACTCATAGTGAGTGAGTGAGGAGCTCATGAAGAGAGAGGAGAAGAAGATGGCTACAGATAGTCATAACAGAGGTTTTGAGGAAGACCACAACAAAATAAAGATGAAGAAAGAGGATGCCAAGGAAAATGGCAAGAGGATGAGTCAAGAGGAAATTGTCAAGGAAATTGTAGAGATGAAAGAACAACTCGATGTATTGACGATAATACTGGAGGAAATCCAGATACAAGGTTGGGTCTTGAGGAAGAAGCTAGTGAAGTGGCATAAGTTGTAGAGAAGGCTACAATAGAAAAAAGTAAGGTGGCTGATGGAAAAACTCAGAGAAGTTGAGTTGGAAATGAAAATGGAAGTGTCCATTTGTGTACTAGAGCAGGGTGACGTTCTAAGTGAAGATGAAGACTTGAATATTGAAACTTCAAGTGAGGCCAAAGTGTCACATGGTTTTAAATCTGACAATTTGTGTATGTTTGCTTGTGAAACATGTGAAGTACAACAATTTGCTAATATTGACATGAAAAAGGAGGAAAAGAAGCAGAATCTAAATTCTGTTCTGGAAGAAGATGAGATTGATAGGTCTCATATATAGTTGGGGAAAGATATCAAGCAACCAAGTGAAGGGATTGACGAGATTGAAGAGGAGACCATCGAAGAATTTCTGAATCATAAAGAGAACTTGGAACAGCAAGGAGATATGATGGTTGAAACATCAAGTGGGACCACAGGGTCTTATGTTTTTAAGACTGATAGTTTTCCTGTTGATGCAGAACAAATGCAGGAGAATAATAATGCAGATGGAAAGACAAGGATAGCTCTTGGAGAAGGTAAATATCAAGAGATTAAAGGAAAACTTGAAGAAGAGACTATATTAGTTGCAAACATAATAAAGGATCGTTAGTTCACCATGATGATAGGCACAATGGAAATAACCATGGAAGTTGTTGAGACAGTCAGTAAAAAAGAAGGACATCTACTGAAAGATGTTAAGAAGGAAGAAACCTATGCAAAGGAGTTAACCTTGGGAGAAAGGACATCTGATGATTGCTCACTAATAAAAGAGGATTTTGCAGAGGATGAGAAATCTTTTGAAGTTGTCGAAAGTATGGAAAAGTATCTTTCAGAAGATTAATACTCTAGAGTAAAGGATAAGGGAGAATATCTCTTGAATAACGAAGTGAGTGACTTATTACAGCAGAAAGAACTTAGTAATGAAACTGATACAACATAGGGATGATTTCTTGTGGGAAAAAGAGATGAAGTTCAATTTCAAGAATTGATATGTGAAACAACAGGTTAAACTATTGAGCCTTGTAATTTTCAAACTGGCAATTTGTTTATAAATGCAAGGATTATAAGTGATGATGAAGTACTTGCGAAGTGTCACAGAGAAATCATATTGCTGGAATATTGCGAAGACGCAGATGCGAGTGTAGGATGTGTATTTGCGCAACTCCATTTCTTCTGCAGCTTTTATGTATTCCCCCAGCCCATTTCCTATATCTCTTAGCGATTCTTCATCCCAAAATTCCTCTAGCGGTGAGTACATCCTGATCCACACTAGCGCCCAGCTGAGATCCTCCTTGTCTGGGTTGAATCTTGCTGCCCATTCCCTTAGATAGAGGCCAGCAGAGTTGAACAAATATGGCCCTTCATCCATTACTCGGTTCCTGTCTTCGATGCAGAGAAAAATCACTGTAAAGAACCCTTTTGGTCCTAGCTTTAGCGTGACATGACCCTTGGGTTTCCATTTGGTCGAGATCCATCCATGCAATGCTTTTTCTGTTGGCCAGAATCCAATAAATTTTCCAATGAGTGCATGGTCCCTCATATAATGAATTCTCCCATTGATTCTGTGACTGGGCAGTTCTATTCTAGGCCTTTCAGCTGCTATGGGTTTGCATGTATTCGAGGTTACCTTGAGTACCTCTGTGTGCATTGTATTTCTTTCTCGTATCTCATTATTTCTTCTTGACTAGTTGAGTGGTGCATTTGTTTTGTCTTACATAGGGGGTTCTCTATGGACCTCTTCCTCATGTTCTGACCCTGAAAGTAGCGATTCAGTTTGCGCCAACGGTTCTCTCTCGACTTCCGGGGAGGGCTTTGAGGCCCCCCCCTGAGATTTGCCCATATCCGTTCTCGCTATACCAGTGTTTTGTTTTTGAACTTCGTTCAATTGCTACTGCGACGCCTCTGGATGGTGGACTCTGCACCCTTGCAAGGTTTCCTCAAACCCTAGTTGCAGAGCATGCTAGCCATCGTAATTGGTTACTCTCCGTTTCCCAATTATTGTACTATTCAACATCTCCCAATTTTAATATATTATAAATTTCCTATGAAATTTATTATATTGAAATAGGGACCTTTCAATTTTAGAAAAATATTATAATCAAAGTTTAATACTTAGGCTTTTTAATTAAAACCCATGTATTAAACCTTGATTATCCCAAAATACCAAAATAAATAGCCCTAGGAACCAAGACTTATTCTTAGGCTTTAAAAAACAGTAAGTAAAAAATAATATCGGTTATTTGATTAAAAGAAAACAAAATAAATCATATTTTTTGATCCCATAAGGTTGAAATCCTCACAAACTCCGACACTCCGCTATACCCCACATCACAAATAATATAAAGTTTGAAAGGCTCAAGACCCCTCCACCAAACTCCATTGTGATAGTGATTAAACCAGACTCATGGGAAAATATACAACACAATCCATAATTCCACGTGTCCATGACTATCGTAAAAAGTTACAAAGAACTTAAGTTTTAAGCCTTAACTGATTGCGATTGTGATTAAGCATGGACCCGATGGGATTCAACACTGCAATTCATAAACAATCTTGCATCTGCATCTATCACAATAAACCACATGACTTAAGTCTCATACCTATCTCTTTTGCGATATGTGATAAATCCCAGACCCGACATGATTATCCATTGCAATCAATAAAATCCCACATCCGTGGCTATCGCAAAAGGTACCAAGAAAGCTTAAAACCATACTACGGTCGAACATCGATTGCGATATGCAATAAAGCCTCGGACCCGACAGGATTATAAAATCCATTCCATAAATCCCCCCACGTCCAGAGCTATTTCAGTTTCCAAAAGTCCATGCCCCGCTACATACCATCGATTCCAATATGCTATATAACTGAACTCGCCAGGATTATACAATGTAATTAAACTAAATATCGCGTTCGCGCAATCGCAAAGTTCCAAGAGTCACGCCTCATTTCAATTTTGATTGTGATATCCTTCCTCATCCGGATTGTGATATGACATCATGAATGACGTCAGATCCACATCATCACCATGTCACCCTCCATGTCATCTACCATGTCACCCACCACGTCACATCATGACATCATTCATGATGTCACTGCCACATCACCCTAGGACCCTATAATCGCAAGTTTCAAAGGAACACGGCTTATAACAAATCCTTCACCCCAACCAATTTTTTATTGTGATTAGGCCACCCGAACCTGATAGAATTATTCAATTCAACTTAGAAATCCCTCGCGTCCATGCAATCACATGAATTATAGTCTCAACCTTTCTAATGTTGATTGCAATTTGTGATAAGCCCCAGACCCGATAAGAATTACATGTCAATTCATAAAAAAATCATGTCCATGGTTATCGCAAAATCGACATAACTTAAGCCATTCCTCCTCTGCCCATTCCGATTGCGATTTGGTCTTATTCGATTTTTCGTCTATTTCAATAAGGATTCTCCTTTCTTGAAATATGATGATAATTCAACTCCCAGCCTAAAAATAGATTTGCGATTTTGCAATAAGATCGTAAAGTTCGACTTGTCTTACCTCAGACCTCACTCTACATTACTCTCCATGATGGTTGTATTCAGAATTTATTGTGCTCTACGTTTTTCCTGATTTCCTGGAAAAGGTGATTTGTTTCAAATAAGACTTGCTTATCAATTTCATTTATTTCCAGCTTATCGATTCATGTTTTTCTTGTTCAGGTTCATGACAGAAGAGGACAGTTATGCTAATAAGTAGCTGTTCAACTCAAACAGATAGACAAGCATCCAAATAATCCAATAGAACAAACAAAGCTCATGAAGACAACAAATCACATTCAGAAATTTCCACCAAAAAATTGTTTTTCTTTAAGCGTTGTTGAAGGGATTTGTTTAAATGTCCTCAATGCTCTGCACAATAGATTCAGTTGTTTTTTGCTATTTAAGCTTACTTGTTGTATCAAATAAAGGTCTTGAATTTTATGAAGAAAGGCTTACGAAAAATCGCACTACTGTACTTTCATCCTTTTCTCAATAGAACAACTAGAACATTGTTTAGGAATTTTCATAAAGAATTTTAAGAATTTGCATTATTGTACTCCTAGAATCATCTTTGTGGGAAGGAATAAACTGTTGCTATTTCTTTTATGAGCTGAACAAAGTGTATCTAGTATTTCTATCATTGTACCTCCATTTTGTTCATAAGTAAATAGTAAATTTATCTTTTCATATTGCTTATTACTTGATATTTAAAGAACAATGTTACATGTATTCACTACTAATTATGGTGCCATTGATATTTTTATACATGTTAAAAAATTTGATTTGATATTCTAAATGCGATATGAGTTTACACATTATTTTGATTAACTATTTAATCAAACTAATAATCTTGAATTAGTTTCATTTCCATTGGTGTTTGGGCAACCTATATTGTCATTTACTAAGGAAAATCATTATAGATCTCACTTAGATAAAAGTTAAACAATCTCGGGTTATAGAGTATATTAATGCATATATTTTTCCATGTAATTCATTACTACAAATCCATCTATTTTAGTTCACTATAATCATTACACACTCATTCAATCACCTTTCATTGGGAAAATGGTCCCATACAATCTAGTCGGAGCCACTACCTAATCGAAAAGGGAGTTGTCTTAAGGTCTAGACCAGGTGGTTTTCCCCCTGTGTTGAAGCAACGATTTTTGAGGCCTCAACAACTACATAACAATAATAATGCAAGGGAACAACATAACAATGGTGGGCTTCTATGGGGCACACCAATAACAATATGGGGGCTACATGGGCACAACAATAACAATAAGGGGGATACACTAGTATTATGAGCACCTAACATGCCCCTCTCCTTCCAAAAAGTGTTGTCCTCAATGATTGAGTAGTTCTGGATGATTTTATATAAAATTATCATCCTCCCATGTGGAATATTCAGCGGATAAGTTCTTCCACTTAATGAGATACTCTGAAATTGATCGATTTAATAGTTTTCAAGTTCTTGTTTCTGTAACTACTTCAAGCTCAAATATGTTTTTTCCTTCTTTGTCAAGTTCCGGAAACACTATTTGAACTAGAAGCTTGTCACCGATAACCTTATTTAATCATGAAACATGGAAAACTGGGTGTGCCTGGGAAGATGCAGACAAATCCAATTTGTATGACATAGTACAAATATTTTGCAACACCTTCTAAGGACTGTAGTACTTGGGTGATAATTTATTATCCTTCTTATCTTACTTGAGAGACATTTTTTTGTATGGTTGTAGTCGTAAAACTACCCAGCCACCCACATCAATACTTATTTCATTGTTATGCTGATCTACTTGTTGTTTCATTTGATTCTGCAACAGAGTGAGGTTATCCTTTAAGAGTTGGAGAACTTGTTGTTGATGCTCGATGTGATCTTCCACTGCTTGAACCTTAGAATTTTCGCTTAAAGATGATGTGATTGATGGTGGATGATATCCATAAAGTTCCATAAATGGTGTCACTTTTGATGCAGTATGGAAGGATGTGTTATACCACCATTCAGCTAGAGGTAACAACTTGACCCATTATGTTTGTTTATCAGATACAAAGCAACGAATATATCCTTCCAAACATTTGTTCACTATCTCAATTTGCCCATTATATTTGTTAGATAATTATATATTACAAAGCAATGGAGCACATAAAATATTGCAGAAATATAAACACAGAAAACGCATAAAACAAGAAAGACAGAGATATATGTGGTTCACCCAATTTGGGCTACATCCACAAAAAAACAATCAGTTCTTCCTTTTATATTATCCAGCAAACTGAAGAAATATAACCTACAGCAAATCCATTGTAATTCCCTCTTTGCTCTCACACAATCTCCTCTCTCTTTCTGACTCAGAATACAAATCTACATAGACGCAATACAATTCCCTCATATATAGCGAGGGGTTTCCTTCTAGGGCAAAAAACACTAAATTAAACATAACTTCTACCGTCAGATCTCCACCTATTGAACAACCTAAATTGACTACAAAATTACAACATTTTACAAGGCAATTTTACATCTATTTTTAGGTACGGGAGCGCTGCCCCCAATCCCCCCGCCAGTGGGGGAGCTCCAAGGGTCGTAGCCCACCCCCCACCCCCCGCCCCCTCCCGCCTCAACCCCTCCTGCAGCAAATAGTTTATAGGTGGCATTGCCACCCCATTACAAACTAGAGTCCAATGTGGTGATACCTTTGAATACGGAAGATAATCAGGCTCCACACCCAACAATCTCCCACTTGGAGACTGATTATAGAAACTCCACCCCTGCTTCATTTGCTGGACAATGACTCCACTTTGTACCCGGTTGTTTCTCATCTTCTTCATCATACTTGAACACCAATTGAAACTGAGAAGACTCTCAGTTTCTCCCTGGTTACAACTTTTGTTAACATATCTATAGGATTCTGGCTAGTGTGTATCTTTTCCATCTTCCTGTTGAAAATGGCAACAAGAAATGCTAAAAATAGAATTGTTAAAAATAGCACTGCTATAAATAGCAGTTCAGCTAGTGTTGATCTTAGCAACAATTGATGCAAAAGTGGAAGTGCTAAAAATAGCATTCTATAAACAGTATTTCGGGATACCTTCCTATTTTAGTTAGTCCCTATACTAAAATAGTGAAGTAAAATTCGAATTTGATCTTAGCAGCAATTTGTAAAATAAATAATTAATTCATCTTGAGTTAATTAGTTAAGGAAAATCAAACTTGAAATCTATGTGGGGACATGCAACAGTTTCTCCATTAATTGAGGAATTTATCCATCAATTAAAGAGATAAGAGTGAGTTGTAATTTGAGTTGTAATTAGTTGACTTAGTTAACTGAGTCAAGTCTAGTTAGATTAATTCAAACAGTTTGTTGAATTAATGTAAGTTCATTTAGTTAATGCTTGCATGCATGTGACTACTACACTTCAAATAACTGATGATTTTCTCATAAATAACTCATGCATGTCATTTCAGACAAAGACCCAGTTGAGATCAGATGGAGGGGCAGTTTACTATCAGTTGCTAGAATATTCCATTCTGAATATTCCTTGCATGTAGAAGGAATTCTTTCCTGGAGGATTGCACAATTACTTCTTCAGGTTTAGTGAGTGTGATGAGTCCAATTCACACATGTTACATCGTTGGACCTCAAGAAAAATTGCACAAGGAAATAGGAGGCTTGGAGGGCTTGAGGAGGACATATACTATGTCTATTCAGTCTATGAGTTGTATTGTTTGATTGCAGAGGGAGAAGGATAGCTTGAGAGCTGATTCTTTTGTAAATTGAACAAGATTTCCACTTGTATGATAATACAGAGTTGGGGTTTTAGGCTAAGGCTTTCCCCATGATATTTCTTCTATGTCATGTGTGATTGATTTCTCATTCTCAGCTATATGTGTTCTCTTGATCTTGCTCAATTCGATTAAGCTTCCGCAAAATGTTGTAGAAGTATATCTTGTATTGTGTTTTAGTATATTGCATAATCTGTTGATCTACAGTGGGAATTTCTACATGGTACCAGAGCAAAGGTGATCAAGGCGAAGAACAGTATACAAGAAGGAGAAGTTCAAAGTTTGGTTCCTGAATATAGAAATTGAGTTCTTATCAAATCTCTATTTCACCTATGGCGTTCAGTGGTTTAAGATTTGAGTATGCCCTTGATGGCAGCTCGAATTATATAGCCTAGAAGGATCGCATGGAGGCAGTGTTAGAGGATAACGGTCTAAAGGACTTCATTGATCAAGAAGTCCCCAAGCTAACTGATTCTACTCAACTGGCGGAATGGAAGAAATGTGTGGCTAGAGCAAGGAGAATCCTCCTGGAGGGAGTTCAAGACCACATTGTCTTGAGCCTCCATGGGAAGGAGACACCGTTTTTGATGTGGAAAACATTGAAAGATTTATATCAGAATAGCAACGATCAGAGGAAGCTGGCGCTGAAAGACAAGCTTCATAAGATCAAGTGTGAAAAGGGCGATAGGATCTCTACATATCTAAACAAGCTCACCACCTACAGGGATGAGCTTGGAAGAGTAGGGATCACTACCGCTGATGATGACATGGTGAGTCTTGCACTCCTTGGTCTTCCTAAGAGCTGGCATAGCTACGAAGACTTGGTTAATGGAAGAGGAAAGTTGCTAGATTGGGAACAACTTTGGTCGGATCTGATGTAGGAGGAAATCAGAAGAAGCACCAGAGACGAATCCTCATCGAAGAAAGATGATGAGGAAAATCTAGCCTTAGCGAGTAAGGCGAGGAAAGGGAAGGCATCCCATCCCAAATCCAATTCTTCCCATGGTGGGAAGAAGATTCACAAATAGAAAGTGCGATGCTTTCATTATCATGAAGTGGGCCATTATGCTACGAATTATCCACAGAAGAAATCCAAGAAGGGTTCCTCGAAGGGATCTGATGGTGAGGCATTGGACTCACAGTTTGAGCTAGATTTCTTGCTTATCGCATGCATGGTTTCATCCATGGTGGGATGTGTGTGGTACCTAGACAGTGGAGCTTAATTCCACATGTCAGGTGACAAGAATATTTTCAGTACCTTGGAGGAGAAGGATCTCCAGATGCGGATCGAGATGGGCGATGATGGAAAGTACAGTGTTTCAGGTGAAGGTACAGATGTGTTTCAAAGGGAGCATGGAGCTCCCCTCACAGTAACTGATGTAAAGTATGTACCAGGTCTAAAGAAGAATCTTGTGTCTATCACTATGCTAGAAGATAAAGGCTATGATGTAGTCTTTAGTCAAGGAAAGGTATTCCTGAGGCATATTGGTACTGGACAGAGAAAGAGAATAGGGATTCGAGTCAAATATCTCTACAAGCTGGAGGTAGATGACTGTGCTTCTTTGAGTTCCAAAGCTGAGATGGTGCAAAGCCAAGATGTTGGCGAGCTATGGCATAGAAGACTGGGCCACTTGCACCATGGAGCCTTGAAGATCATGCAACCGATTTCTACCGAATTACCCAAGGGAAAACTTGAGCAGACGACTACATGCAAAGTTTGTACCTTGGGTAAGTATGTGAAACCTTACTTTCCAGATCATGATAGTAGAGATGAAGCAATCCTAGAGCGAGTTCACTCAAATGTTTGTAGGCCCTCCTCTACAGCCTCCACCACTAAACAAAGGTACTATGTTATTTTTATTGATGATTTTTCTCGTAGATACTGAATCTACTTTATGCAAAAGAAGGATCAGACCTTCTTGAGGTTTTTTTATTTTAAAGCCTTGGGATAGAAAGAATCTGGAAATAAAATAAAATCCTTCCGTAGCAACAATGGTGGAGAGTATGTCTCCCAACAGCTTAAAGACTTCTGTGCTGCAGAAGGTATTAAACGGGAACTAACGACACCCCATAACCCACAGTAGAATAGGGTGGCCGAAAGGAAGAATAGGTCGATTGTGGGAGTAGCTTGAGTGATGTTGCATGACCAAAGCCTACCACTACATTTTTGGGATGAGGCATGCAATATAGCAGTATACTTGTAGAACAGAAGCCCGCACCGTATACTAGGAATGAAGAAACCTATGGAGGCATATTATGGGAAGCGACCTGATGTAAGTCACTTCTGAATCTTTGGATCATCAGTTTACTATCATGTGACCAAAGATGCCAAGAAGAAGCTAGGCCCAACAGCTGAGTTGGGAATACTTATGGGGTACACAGATACATCCCACAACTATCGAGTGTACCTGCCTTCCACTCAGAGGATTGTGGTACGTAGGGATCTGAAGTTCGACAAGCAAAAAGCCATGTGCTTATCACTTTAGAGAGAGCTCGAGTTGCATGCAGATGAGGAACTTTTAGTTCCTAAGGATGAGGAGCCTCAGATTGATGTGAAGCGGTACACTGGGTACATGACCCTCGTTGGGGAGTGTGTAGATACCGAACCTTCTTCATTCGAGGAGGTAGTGCAACAACCAGTCTGCGTTGATGCAATGGTAGAGGAGTATGACTCTATCATTCAGAACAGTGTGTGGGCTATTGTCCCAAGGCCTCAGGGCAAGTCACTGGTGAGTTCTAGATGGCTTTACAAGGTAAAGCAGGCAGCTGATGGAAATTTTGAGAAACATAAGGCAAGGTTTGTTGCCCGGGGTTTCTCATAGGTCGAGGGGATCGACTACGATGTGACCTTTGCTCCCGTAGAAAGGTACTCATCGATTAGATCGATGTTGGCACTATCAACTCAGATGTAGTGGAAGATCCACCAGATGGATGTGAAGACATCATTCCTCAACGGGAAGATTGAGGAGGAGGTGTACATTGAGCAGCCAGAAGGTTTTGAAACCTTCGATCATGAGTCGCAAGTGTGCAGACTCAAGAGGGCTCTATATGGGATGAAGCAAGCACCCCATTCTTGGTACACCAGGATTGACAGCTATTTCACCGGTTTGGGCTTCACCAAGAGTGAAGCAGATGCTAAGCTTTACCACATCATGGTATAAGGTAAACCATTGATCATTGTTCTTTACGTCGATGATCTGATTTTAATAGGTGATGATTAGTTGATACAGTCTTGCAAGAAGGACCTTGCAAGGGAGTTCGAGATGAAGGAAATGGGCCTTATGCACTACTTTCTACGCATGGAGGTGTGGCAAAAATATGGGGAATTATTTGTGTCTCAAGGCAATTATTCCAATGAGATACTCAGGTTCTTTCACATGGATAAGTGCAAGCCCATGCAAACTCCTCTAGTAGGAATTGGAAGAAGGAGGATGCTACTTCACGTGAGGTAGTCATTGCTATTGTTTATCGGCAGCTGGTGGGTTTAATTATGTATCTGGTGAACACATGACCTGACTTATGCTTTCTGGTGAACCAGCTAAGTCAAGATATGGTTCAGCCTACCAAGTTGTTTTGGAAGGCAGTGAAGCATGTGTTGAGATACCTCAGAGGCACATCTCAGTTCGGATTGTGGTACAGATGGACAGAGGGAGCGAAACTTCAGGGCTTCACAGATGCAGATTGGGTAGGGAGTCCATCAGACTGGAAGAGCACTTCTAGAGGAATCTTCAACCTTAGTTCAGCTACAGTTTCCTGGTACAGCAGGAAACAGAGATCAGTTGCACTTAGCTCAGCAGAGGTTGAATACGTAGTTGCTAGTCAGGATGCATGTGAGGCCATTTGGATGCAGAATATTCTAGTGGGACTATTTGGTCAGATGATGGATCCTACAGTGATCTACTGTGATAACCATAGTTGTATCAAACTCCCGAAGAATCTAGTTTTTCATGATAGGTCCAAGCACATTGCTATCTGGCATCACCATCTTCGAGGCTATGTGGTCAAGAGGATCATGTTGTTGCTGTAAGTTTCGACCAAGGAACAAGATGTAGATATCTTGACTAAGGCATTGTCAAGATGCAAGTTCGAGTTCCATAGAGATAGGATTGGGGTTACTGATAATCCCTTTCTTGTTGAGAGGGAGTGTTGAAAATAGCAACAAGAAATGCTAAAAATAGAATTACTAAAAATAGCACTACTATAAATAGCAGTTCAGCCAGTGTTGATCTTAGCAACAATGGATGGAAAAGTGGAAGTTATAAAAATGACATTCTATAAATATCATTTCAGGATACCTTCCTATTTTAGTCAGTCCTTATACTAAAATAGTGAAGTAAAATTCGAATTTGATCTTAGCAGCAGTTTGTAAAATAATTAATTAATTCATCTTGAGTTAATTAGTTAAGGAAAATCAAACTTGAAGTCTATGTGGGGACATGCAACAGTTTCTCCATTAATTGAGGAATTTATCCATCAGTTAAAGAGATAATAGTGAGTTGTAATTTGAGTTGTAATTAGTTGACTTAGCTAACTGAGTCATGTCCAGTTAGATTAATTCAAACATTTTGTTGAATTAATGTAAGTTCAGTTAGTTAATGTTTGCATGCATTTAACTACCGCACTTCAGATAACTGATGATTCTCTCATAAATAACTCATGCATATCATTTTAGACAGAGACCCAGTTGATATCATATGGAGGGGAAATGTACTATCAGTTGCTAGAATATTCCATTGTGAATATTCCTTGTATGCAGAAGGAATTCTTTCGTTGAGGATTACACAGTTACTTCTTCATGTTTAGTGAGTGTGATGAGGCCAATTCACACATGTGACATCATTGGACCCCAAGAAAAATTACACAAGGAAATAGGAGGCTTGGAGGGCTTGACGAGGACATATACTATGTCTATTCAGTCTGTGAGTGGTATTGTTTGATTGCAGAGAGAGCAGGATAGCTTGAGAGCTGATTCTTTTGTAACTTGAACAAGATTTCCACTTGTATGATAATACAGAGTTGGGGTTTTAGGCTGAGGCTTTCCCCGAGATATTTCTTTTGTGTTATGTGTGATTGATTTCTCATTCTCAGTTATATGTGTTCTCTTGATCTTGCTCAGTTCGATTAATCTTCCGCAAAGTGTTGTAGAAGTAGATCTTGTATTGTGTTTTAGTATATTGCATAATCTGTTGATCTAAAGTGGGAATTTCTACACTTCCAATGTTGACCGTATGAAATGGCACTTGAGTTGTATATGTTTAGTCTTGGAATGAAATGCAGAGTCCCTTCAAGATGTATGGATCTCTGGCTATCACTATATAACCTGCCCAACTCCTACTTCTTACCCAATTCATTATGAAACCTTTGTAACAAAATCATTTCTTTACTGGTCTCTGTAGCAGCAACATACTCTGCTTCTATTGTTGAGAGTGCAACAACACTTTGCAGTTTTGAGACCCAACTGACATTTGGTCCACCTACAGTAAAGACATACCCTGTTGTGCTCCTCCTGTTATCTCTATCACCCACCATATCTGCATCAAGATATCCCTGTAGAGAAATGTTTGAACCACCAAAGCATAATGCTTGATTTATGGTACCTCTCAAATACCTAAGAATCCACTTCACCGCTATCCAATGTTCTTTTCCTGGATTGTTCATGTACCTTCTTACAACTCCCACTGCATGTGCAATATCAGGCCTTGTGTAGACTATTGTATACATTAAGCTTCCAACTATTGATGCATATGGAACTTTAGACATATGAGCCATTTCTTCCTGAGTCTTGGGACACTCCTCCTTACTTAATTTGAAATGTCTAGCCAAAGGTATACTAACTGGTACTATATTCTTCATATTAAACCTTTTCAACACCTTTTCTATGTACTCACTTTGAGACAATGCTAATTTCCAATTCTTCCTGTCTCTAGTTATTCTCATACCAAGGATTTGTTTTGCAGCACCCAAATCCTTCATTGCAAATGAGTTTGCCAATTTTCTTTTGAGCACATTTATTTCCTGCATGTTAGTACTTGCAACAAGCATGTCATCTACATACAATAACAATATAATATAGTTGCCATCATTTTGCCTTTTGAGATAAACACAATGATTAGAGTAACATCTAGTATAACCTTGTTCAGACATAAACCTATAAAATTTTAGATACCACTACCTTGGAGCTTGTTTTAAGCCATACAAGCTCTTCTTCAACCTACACACTAGTTTCTCCTTCCCTTTTACCTCATATCCTTGTGGGTACTTCATATATATCTCTTCCTCCAAATCCCCATGGAGAACGGTTGTCTTTACATCTAACTGCTCAAGACGAAAATCTTCAGCTGCTACTAGACTTAAAATAGTTTTGATTGAAGTCATTTTAAAAATAGGAGAAAATATCTCATCAAAGTCTATACCCTTTTTCTGTGCAAACACTTTCACCACAAGTCTAGCTTTATACCTTTTTCTACCTCCATCTTCTTCCTTCAACTTGTAAACCCATTTATTCTGCAATGTTGTTTTACCTGCAGGCAACCTGACTAAGTCCCAAGTTTGGTTATGTTCTAAGGAGTCCATCTCTTCTTTCATTGCTTGCTCCCACTTCTTCCTAGTTTCTACCTGCATTGCTTCTTCATAACATTCTGGTTCACCAGAATCAGTCAATAGTACATAATATAATGAAGGAGAGTATCGTTCAGGGGGTCTACTTATCTAGATAGATATTCTAACACCACTTTCATGTGTTTGAGGTGCTTGTTTCTGTTGTGATTGTTTTTTTGGCTGTTGATCATTATGATTTCAGGCACCATCACTTTTTCTTTGATCTCATCAAGCACTGTGTATTCTCTATTTTATTTTTCTTGTTTCTTTTCCTGCAGCTGATCCTTATACAAAACCTTTTCATTGAATATGACATCTTTGCTCCTAATGATTTTCTGTTTTTCATAATCATTAACACCATATCCAATAAAAGTATATTTCTTTGATTTTGCCTCAAGATTTCTTCTATTTTCTTTATTGATGTGGACAGAGGCTTCACAACCAAAAGTTTTTAAAAATGAGTAGTCTACCTTTTTGCCTGTCCATGCCTCCTCTGGAATACCACCATCCAAGGAACTTGAAGGCCCTTTGTTTATTAGATAAACAATAGTATCTACAACATCTGCCCAAAATTGTAAAGGCAATCCTGCATGCAATCTCATGCACCTTACACGCTCCATGATTGTCCTATTCATCCTTTCTGACAAACTATTTTCTTGTGGTGTTCTTGGAACTATCTTCTCTCTGCGAATTCCATTCTCTGAACAGTACCTAACAAACTCTTTGTTGCAATATTCACCTCCATTGTCTGATCTAAGACACTTAAACCTTTTTCCTGTGTCATGTTCAACCAAAGCTTTCCATTTCTTGAAAGTATCAAATACATTAGATTTATTTCAAATACAATAAATTCAGGTTTTTCTGGTTGCATCATCAATAAAAGTAACATAATAACGAGAGCCACCAAGAGATGATACCTGAGCAGGTCCCCATACATCTGTATGCACAAGCTCTAATTTTCCGCTCTTCTTTTCTTTCCCAACTCTGAGAAATCTGACTCTCTTCTGTTTTCCATAAATACAATTCTCACAGAAGTCCAAATCAACATTCTTCAAACCCGGCAACAAATTCCTTGAGTGAAGAATCTTCATCCCCTTTTCACTCATGTGTCCAAGCCTATGATGCCATAATGCTACATCTGATCCTTTGGAAGTTAAAGCATTAACAGAGTTAGAAATGCCATTGCATAAATACAATGTACCAACCTTTTCACCTTTTGCTATTACCAGGGCTCCTTTGGTGACCTTCCAAGCTTTATCTGTGGAAGTTGTCACACAACCTTCACCGCCTAACTGCCCTGTTGAAATCAGATTTTTCTTTAGATCTGGAACATGCCTTACCTCCTTTAGTAGCCATTGGTTTCCATTCTGTTGTTTTACAATAACCTTACCCATTCCAACAATTTTACAGGGTTTATCATCACCCAAACAAACTTGTCCAAAATATCCTTAAACATAGTCATGAAAGTATTTATTATCCTCGGCCATGACTCGTTGTCGCTACTCTTTTTACTAAGCCAATACACTCAATATATATGATGACTTGCTCGATCAAATTTGTTGACATAACTCTCGATCCATCTATGCAACCTTTGACACTAGCTAGTTACGTAGCAGAACATTTCCCTCGAGGAGCATTTTGGCGGTGGGATCATATTTCAACTCCATTTTCCAGTGCCAGAGCTCCCTCTCCCTCCACAAAAAATTCTAGACTATCTCTTCCATAGATCTGCAATAAGTGGAGGATCACATCGACACAACTCCGTGGAAGCCCTATGGACCCACGATAACTATTTCTCCTCTTCGATCTAGCTATCAATCCTTACAACGAAAGTGTCATATGGTAAAATGGATATGACTGTAGAAAAAGATTTATTAGGCATTTGAATGAAAAACCCAACATAGGCCCTTTAAGAGCGCATATTTACTTTGAGCAGCGCAACCAAAATGCATAGCTTCACTCTAGCTCGCTCGTTCATTCTCCAGCGTTGGCATAGTGGCCCATCTGAGTGTTTCTAGAACCTTGTTCTTGATACACTTAGATTAGATCTGCGAACAAATTATGCATCAATCCTTTCTATGTCTACCAGGCCAAATAACCCTTGGCAACAAAAGCATTTTTCTGAAGCCAATACACAACCTTTGGCTTTGATACCAATTGTTAAGAAATTTATTGCATAACGTAAATAATTACTGAGAGGAATAAATATAAAAATAACCAGCAACAACCATAAACACATAAACACAAATGTTTATCCGGCGAAACCCCAAATCCGGGAAAAACCCAACCTAATAAGATCTCATTAGCATTGGCCAAAAACCTGGCCAATCCGACCAAGTGAGCCTTCACCGCTCACCTCCAAGTCTTGCATTACAATGAAGTCCTTCTAGCTGTTTATAAGCTCCATTACATAAAATACCACAGGCAGAATACTATGGGTGCACAATACCATGTGCCCTAAAACCATCACTATTTAACTTTGTCAACTTTGACTCTATCCTGAGTCAAGTTTACCTAACAGTTATAATGGAAGGAAAAAAGGGGGAGGAAGGCCATGGGTTAGAACCTCAGCTAGAGCCTCTGTCTATAAATTTTTCTGACTACCAAAATTGGGCCACATGGCACCTTTCCATAGGGCCACATGGTGCCCATTCAATGGGCCACATGTCACCCATCCAGTGGGTCACGTGTTGATACCTTCCCTGACACATCATATGCCACTGGTCATCATGTCAGATCTATAATGTCATGACCTCGCCATGTGTCAGCTCCAAGATGTGCCACCTATTAACTTCAGGACATGCCATGTCACCTTTTGACTTTGACTTTTTCCCATTGGTCAAAATCTTCAAACTACCATATCTTTCACGTACAAACTCGGATTGACGCAATTCAGGTTGCGTTGGAATCATATCTTCGAGCTCTTAGACATGGAGCTATTTTCATAAGATTTTAGGAATTTTGAGTTTTAGCCCTTTTTAGTATCCTCCTAGATCACCAGATCTGTTAAGGGATGCCTCCTGTGGTGATTACTCTTATCCTAATGTATCTCACGCCTCTTCCATTCATGATACAACTCTCATTTTGAGTGTATTTCCATCAATATTTGATCTAAATTTGAAACTACTTGTAAATTATTGGCAAGGTATTCAATTCAGTAATAAACATGTTTAAAAGATGCCCATGTCTTGCAGTAAAGAGACAAATGAAATTTTCAGCTGTTCATGATCCATTTAAGCATAGCAGAATTATTTCCTTTTATTGTTTAACACATTAAAACGAATTTGTTCTGCAAAATAAATCAACCACAAATGCAAAAGAAGTTGATAAAGCGTTCACCCCTCCTGGGCTACGTCTGCTGGGTCCAAGGCTCCCAAATGGGCCCGTCCTCGTTTTAATTAAATGCTCAAAATGAATATACAGCTGAATAGAAGTCTCTACAGGTGGAATAGACTGTAAAAACGGATTCAGAACACTTTAATCCTTCAAGATTGACTACTGGTTCACCTCCAATGGATACCTGCAACCCTATACAGTTCTCACAATACTGGGCCCTAGTGGCTCCTAGAACTTCCACGGATCCAAGACCTCTACAAATGACCTCAGATGGCTGTCAAACCTGTGCCAATGGCTTCAGAAGGTCAAAAATACCCAAAATAAAAATAAAAATTCGTCCAAAACCGACTTTCCTAGCCAAAGTTATGGCCCATTAAAGTTTTCCTCCAGTTATGCCTAGAAACACTCCAGCTAACTTTAGTTGGAGTCCTGTTAACTGCGCCAATTATGGCGGGTCCGCCAAATTTGCCGCTCCGCCAAAAGTTCCGCCAACTGAACTGTCAGTTAACGGCTCATTAAACCCGCATGTGACCGAAAAAAACGTTGGTGGTTTGCCTCGGATTCTGTGCTTGGCAGTTAATGGTTTAGCCCACGATTTTGGGCTGTGGTCATATGCATGCGGGGCTAGCCCCTTTTATTTCCCACCCAAACCTTTTTCAAAATTTAAATAGTGTTTGGTTCGTTTTCCATTCAACAGCTGCCGTTGTGGCCCAACGGTAAGGCGGAGTGCTAATATATGGGAGGTCGTGGGTTCAAGCCACCATTCGACCAACAAAAATTTTGAAATGCGTTGCTGACGTCACCTTGCCACATGGCAGCTTCTGATTGGCCTGCCTAAAAGGAATATTCTGTGGAATATTCTTTTTTTTTTTAAATTTTTTTTTTGAAAATTCAAAAATTAAGGGTTATTGGGCGATTTTGTTTTTGGCATAACTTTCTCATACGACGACCGTTTTTCGAACCGTTTGTGGCGCCAGAATCAGGAGGATGAGCTCTATCTAGTCATTTAGGTTTGAGCTAATTCTGAGCACTTTAATTTTTGAGCATTTTATGACACTTGGGACATGAGTCCCTGATCACGCCTCCCATTGGGAAGCTTTTGGACCCCAAAAGCCTTCAACTACCTGTTAAAGAGGTGAGGGTACAGTACCCTCACTCTGTCCACCTCCATCCACTTTGCCTTGTTCAGTTTGCTGCCTTTGAAACCAACCCAAACATAATCTACATTGCCCCTCCTTGAAGTGCGTGTCCTTCTGTCAAGGATTGTATCTTCTTTCAGCTCATCTAAGAATTCTGGCGAGAAATATTCTATAGATGGCAGCTGAGCAGCGCTTTCATGATCAACGATCAAAGGAAGTTCATACAAACGTAAGTTCTCCACATTAACAACAGAATACATTTGCATGTAGGAAGGCAAATCTAATTGAAAAGCATTATTTCCAACCTTCTTGAGGATTTTGAATGGACCATAACGAATAGGCTTCAGCTTTTTACCTTCTCCTT
>APFE030808647.1:269996-285440 GCA_000404065.3 Pinus taeda
ATTATTACCTTTTACTGTTTAACACGTTAAAATGAATTTGTTCTGCAAAATAAATCAACCACAGATGCAAAAGAAGTTGATAAAGCAGTTCACCCCTCCTGGGCTACGTCTGCTGGGTCCAAGGCTCCCAAATGGGCCTATCCTCGTTTTAATTAAATGCTCAAAATGAATATACAGCTGAATGGAAGTCTCTACAAGTGGAATAGACTGTAAAAACGGATTCAGAACACTTGAATCCTTCAGGATTGACTACTAGTTCACCTCCAATGGATACCTGCAACCCTATACAGTTCTCACAACACTGGGCCCTAGTGGCTTCTAGAACTTCCATAGCGCCAAAACCTTTGTAAATGACCTCAGATGGCTATCAAACCTATGCCAATGGCTTCAGAAGGTCGAAAATACCCAAAATATTTTTTTTTTTGTCCAAAACCGACTTTCCTAGCCAAAGTTATGGCCCATTAAAGTTTTCCTCCAGTTATGCCTAGAAACGCTCCAGCTAACTTTAGTTGGAGTCCAGTTAACTCCGCCAATTATGGCGGGTCCGCCAAATTTGTCGCTCCGCCAAAAGTTCCGCCAACTGAACTGTCAATTAACGACCCGTTAAACCCGCATGTGACTGAAAAAAACGCTGGTGGTTTGCCTCGGATTCTGTGCTGGGCGGTTAATGGTTTAGCCCACGGTTTTGCACTGTGGTCATATGCATGCGGGGCTGGCCCCTTTTATTTCCCGCCCAAACCTTTTTCAAAATTTAAATAGTATTTGGTTCGTTTTCCATTCAACAGCTGCCGTTGTGGCCCAACGGTAAGGTGGAGTGCTAATATATGGGAGGTCGTGGGTTCAAGCCACCATTTGACCAACAAAAATTTTGAAATGCGCTGCTGACGTCACCTTGCCACGTGGCAGCTTATGAGCTTGCCACGTGGTAGCTTCTAATTGGCTTGCCAAAAAGGAATATTCCATGGAATATTTTGTGGATTTTTTTTTTTTTTTTTTTTTTTTTTTTTGAAAATTCAAAAATTAAGGGTTATTGGGCGATTTTGTTTTTGGCATAACTTTCTCATACGGCAACCGTTTTTCGAACCGTTTGTGGCACCGGAATCAGGAGGACGAGATATATCCATTCGTTTAGGTTTGAGCTAATTCTGAGCACTTTAATTTTTGAGCATTTTACGACACTTGGGACATGAGCCCCTGATCAATATTATCCGTCTACAACTTCCCCCGCTCTCCCAGAAATGTAATTCAAGTGCACTAGCCAACCCACTTCTGTGAGCCTTAACTAGGTCCTATTATTTTGCTCTCGATTCTTAGTTGTTGTTCTAGAATTAGTAGGCCTACACCCCCCAGGGGTGCCTTCCAATTGGTACTTTGACATACTGACCCGATGTTTCTTTTTCTTTCTTTATGTCAAATTTCTACTCTTACAACGACTTCTCATTAAAGCCCCCTATGCATGAGAGTAGATAATATCTCTGGGTGTTGAACCTCCTTAGTGGGAGCCTTCTTCATTGTTTCTAGTATGCATCCCACTCACTACTTGGTCTCTATTCATGGCTTTGAACCATTACTAGTTTTCTCTTGGCCAACATCCTTGCTAGGCACTCTTCAAGCAAATCTCACCTAACTCTCGGGGCGTTGAGTTTTTTCTTTCATTTATCTCTTGTAGACACATTATCTGGCTAGCCTCTTCAACACACCTTGTGTTTCCCCTTCTACATCCTTCTGAGCTAGCTCTATCTCCCTGTGGTATGTCGATTGATTTTTCCTCTTCGAAATATCATCTTCATCTGACTCCCTACCACCTGACCCCTTTCCCTCCTCACACACACCTCTCACTCAGTTCAGTACTTGTTCCCCTCCCCTCTTGACATCTTGGTAATTTTTCCTTGTTGAGGCCTTTGATGTGCCATGTTAGCATGCACATGTTTGGTAAGGGGAAACTTATCATCAAGATCGAAATTCTTGGCATCACTTACATACCCACCATTGTTTGGAGGAAACCAGTGCCAAGTTTTGGGATCTCAACCTAGGCCCCATCCAGGAATAGATAGGTTGCATGGAATGTGAGGGAGCCTTCAAGTGATAATAGCTTTAGGTACTAAATTACTTGTTGAACTAGATTATTGGGTATTAGATGTTGGACACACACACAAATGATTGAACTAGTACATGTACACCATTGACTTACATTAACACATGAAGTTTCTCCTTGGTCAAATCTTGAAGGATCGGTTCAAGAATATAACATACATATTACACTCTATGGAGCATCTACATTGTCACATGAGAGATCTAGAACAACACTTTGATCACATTGAGCAACACCTTGGTATTCCTCCCCCAACAAGCAACAAACTTGATAACAATGAGTACCCTATTCAAGTTGTCACCATAGACTCTGATCCATTTTCTTAGCTGTATACCATGTTTCATATTATTTTGTATTCTGATCTTACAGGCTATCCTAACATCCTTTTTCGCCTGTTTTTTAGTCTATATATCATCATTTTAATCATTTTGAATATTTTGATATCATACGCCTCTTTGCAAAGAGTGCACTTTTGGCTATGGTCTAGTCTTCCCAGTGAAAGACCAACAAAAAATATCTAGCACATCTATGTACATTATGTCTATGAGCAAAGTTTTTATGCTTCATTGAAAACCTCCTCGAATCTCATAGGGCACGTGAGATAATAGGACAAAGCCTAATTGTTTATCACCTTGTGTGTTTTAATTTTGACTATGTATAGTATGCAAACATGTTGAAATAAAAGATGAGGTTTTGTACATCGAGAAAATAAAGTAAAAACAAGAAGATATATACATCATATAAAATTTAGAATAGATATTTTTTGAAAATTAAATAGTGTAAAACAAATTAATAAGTAAAATTATAGGCAGATTTATAATAATACTCTGTTGGTAACAAGACCACATGAGTATGTAATGAACTGGTACAAATTAACAAATAATTTTTGCAACAAATACCAATAGATCTGCTCATGGTTTCAAGAAATATAAAGTATATTTTTTAGAGATATATGCCAAAAAATGAAGGTTATCAAATGATTGGTTTATTGAAAATTATAAGTACAACAGACTGTTTTGGCCGATTCTTGCGAGAATCTAAATGGCCAAAAATATGTTATGAAATGTCTAAGATGTTATGGACTCATAGATAGACATTATAATGCCAAAATATAAGTAAGAAATATGGTTGGGAAAACTTGGATCTTTTTGATAAGATTGGGTTAACAAGTTACTCTGCAAAAGGTGCACCAATTGGCATTGATATAATATATAGAAGACCTTCTAACAACACAAAGATGCAATAAATAAAGAATAACCTTAATCATATCAATCTGAAATTGATGTGCCTGCTTCCTTCCTATCACTCCTTGAAAAATTTTGCTATCACCAAAACACGTAAGCCCTTGTACTCAAGAATAAATATATCAGTGGAAAATGAGAACCTAGAACTTATGCATACCTCTCCTCACTATTGTTTTCCATCCTCTCCTTTTAGTCTCTTCTGTTTATTTTGTATCCTCCTTGGGCAGTTGGAGAGTACAACCATTTTGTGATTTGTTTCTTCTTTAAGTTAACGTTTTCTTCTTAAATTTGTGAGGGAGCATTTTAGAAGGAGTATTTAATTAATTTTATTTTTTATTGGTAGGCGGGGTCCTCGATTATGTCTTTCTTCATAAATTATTTTCATCAAACCTTGTAACTCCCATGAAAAATAAAATATATGTAATTATGAAATCATCAAGAGACACCGTCATCATAAAAAATGTGCACATAAAGTATCATATCATCAATAATCAACCTTGTGCCTACCATAAATAATAACATCATCAAAACATAACATGATAAAAAATAACATGTTGTCCAAAAATATAGTGTATATAACAGAATATAGTATGTTTGCATGAAGTAACTAAAGAGTAAAAAGAAAGTTGGACTCAAATAACAAGACAACTCAAGATGCCTGCTAGAACTTGCCCTGTGCTCCTTTACACCGCTTCTCTCTTCTCCTTGTACCTCTGGGTGCATATTTTGGAAAGAAATTTCTATCTTTCCATTTGTTCCTGATGCACTAGTGTGGGAGTGTGCAAATGTAACCTTCGAAGGGGAATGTGTAGGAAAAATGGATAAATGAATTTTTCCAACTACGATGTGAGGAGGTGAATGAACCAATTGGTTGGCACAAGAGGACATAGACTGAGAGAATGTAGAAGGTGCACATGGTGCAGTAATCAAAGGTGGAATTGAGTGATGAGATACAATGAGCCAATGGGAAAATCTGGATGTTGGTATGGATGGTGTAACATACCTAGTTCCCTCAATGGCTTATAGAGGTTACAGGGTATCCATTTTTATTTATTTATTTATTTTTTTTCATTTTACTAGCTTGACAATAAGCTCTGATACCACTTTGTTATATACCCCTATTAAATTTATCCTAACCACACTTGAAAAAAATCTAATTTTCATTTCTCATACATTTTGTCAAACACTTTACATGTAAGAGTTTCTTCAAATACTTTGTATACAACCAACTGAGTAGCATTTTTAGTGTATACATTTTTTCATACATTTTGTATGAAATAAAATCAGAAACATTGCTCTAATTCCACTTGTAACATACTAATTGAAAAATACCACTCAATCATGCAACTTTTGATTTTTGTCTTTGAGGGATTTTATCAAATATTTTGTATGCAAATTTTAATAAATCACCTTTAATACATTTCTTCAAATTTTGCATGCAAATAAACATATGTAAGCTACAAAAATACTATCATTCAACAATACTATCCCCGTCCACAAAATGACATTTTCATTGGGTCATTTCATCAAACAATTTGGATGCAATGAATCATTAAACCATTTAGGCATTTATTCAAAAACTTTTCATGCATATTAATATAGTAAATATTTTGCATGAAAATAAGCGTATATCAACTACAAGAATACTATCATACAAAAAAACAAAATTTTCATTGGGGCATTTCATCAAACAATTTGTATGCAATGAATCCTTAAAACCCATTTAGGCATTTCTTTAAGCACTTTGCATGCAAACAAATATAGAAATTATTCGAGGAATATATCCTAAACTATAGAGTCCGAGTTCTAAAAACTAAACCAGATGATCTGTGGAAGTTCCCCTCACTATGGTTCAAGTTTGAACCTCCAGAACCTCCTAGATGAAAAGTTATAACAAAAATGCTAACATGACAAATTTGATGCATGATTTTAGGAGCATTCAAGAAGCTCAACTTCATCTGATCATCTAATACCCATAACTATTATGACTATAGATATATATATATTATATATATATATATTATATATAATATATATAATTATGACATTTATGTTGTTGGAGACGAATATTTAATTATGTGGTATGTGTGCCCATGTAGATATATTTAGTCATGTTTTGGGGTCATTGAGCCTCACATTGTAAATTTGTACATATCATGATATTAATAAAATAAGGATGGCTACGGAGCCCATTCCACAAAAAGAGTACGAGGGACGCAACTCGATGGAAAAAGGCAACGGTTGGATATTTTGGTGAAAAGTGCACCTGGGGCCCACATGGGTTCTAAAGAGTGCCACATGGAAAGTTAGGGCCATGCATACATAAAGAAGCGTAGTTTGTTTTTGATGTTGATTCAATTAATTACTCATTCAGTTGGTTATTGATTAGTTAATATGTCCTAGGGTGGAATATGAGACTAACTGAGGTGTGGTTATTTAATTAAACATATTGCTGGGATGCATATTGTATATGATGTGAGCCCTTATGCTGGATCTAGGGAACTTGGTGCTCCAAGGGTTTGTTGACCCTATTTATGGATAAGTGGCCATGGATTTCTAGTTGGGGAACTTGGTTTAGAGATAGACGATGAGTCCTGGTAGGGTTTTTCCATCGACTGTGGAGTTATTTTGGTTTGGCCATTGGTACTTGAATGCCCAGACAATAATAAAGATCCTGTAGTTATGGGATGAGACTGTCTTAGAAAACTATAAGTTACCCTGGAAGATGGGCACCGCTGAGATACTTAGGCTACTCCACTTGGGTGTTGGTTAAGGAGATGTGAGCCTGTGGTTGGAGACTTGGGTTGTTGGGGTTGGTGCCTCGACTAGGGTTTCATTATGGTTTTACAATTGTTGCCTATGGAGATATTATCCCAGATTGGGGGTGGCTGGTGGTTGAGGTTATGAACCACCCAGTGTATGGCTGGGAGGAATGTGTAGAGCTCGCAGTTAGCCAAATTTTCATTATCAGATAAGTTCTTAAATTCTTATGTGCAACTGTATATTTATATGCCATATCTAAATACTATTTTATTATTAAAAAACCTAGTTTTCTGGGTTCTAGTTAGTTGCATTACTGTGTGTTTATTTCCGCTATGAACTTATGTCTTATTGTTTATTTGTGAAAAGAAATGCATTCATGGCATGTACTATTGCATTTATTTTTAATTATAATTGGTAAGAAGGGGAAAATTATGATAGTTTTGAGTCATGTGCTTACGAAATTAATTATTAATTTACAAGTAAGAAGTGTCGGCTAAGTGGTGTTGCTCCTCTGAGAGCTAGGGACACTATAAAGTGATATCAGAGCATAGTTTCAACACGAGGTTTGAACTGGGGCAAATTGGAAAATTATAAGTTTACTGCCAATTGTTTGAGAAAAACCCTATGTTAAGATTGGTAAAAATCTACGAATTAGAATGCAAGTGCCAATAAGGGCACACTAATGGTTAATCAATTTAATTATAGGAATAATTGATCAATTTTGGCTTCGAAGGGCTAAAATTTATGTGTCAGATATCACCGCCATTAAAAAAGGGTTTAATTTTTATTTTAAATGTTAAGTTTTATTTATATACATAAATTATATTACAAGGTTTAGTAAATAATGTGTGCATGTATGTTTTAGTGAGAGGTCGAAATTTTGAATTAAAACGTGCATACGTTCTAAATATACATTGTGTTTATAAAATAAATGGCTTATATATGTTTCTAATGCATTACCTTTTTTGTTGTTGTGTGAATTGTAATATATATGTGGGGTTATGAAAACACTGATTCGCAAGTGAATTCATAAAGTAGTAATCATTATTTAAGAGTTATATATATATATATTTTTATTTATATATTATATATATATATATATTTATTTATTTATTTATTATTTATATTTATAGTGTGATCTTCATATGAACGCATACATTTAATTGAAGTGTCATATATGCTTGAAGACATGATTCCCAGCAGAAACCCCCTTGTTCCTTTCAGAATGTGTTTTGAGATCACATTCTAATCCAAGGTGGTGTAAAATGGACAATACTCTTGTTCTAGTTGTTGATTACTTTGATAACGTATTGCAATTCCGTTATTTACCTCAACTTTTATTTAAAAAAAATTAATTTTTTTCATTTTAGCCCAAAAAAGGGGTGGACAATTTATGAAAAGACTCATTGGACCTGATTTGCTTGGTTTGTGAGGTTATATTCCATTACAATCGCCCGATGTTCTGCTTTGCAATGTTAAATTTGTTTGCAATCATCGATTTTCTCGTTTGGGAGGTGGTTTGGGAGGTTGTATTTGGTCCCAATAAATAAAAATATAAATAAAGAGGAGGCATGGTAAACAAATAAAACCTCTTTTTATACTTACTCCAAAGGTATTGTGAATAAATACAAATATAAATAAACTAGAGGTATGGTAAATAAATAAAACCTATTTTATATTTAGTTCATAACCTTCTTTCTATTTAAAAAGACTCAAAACAAAGGTTTTATTTAAGTGAATCCTATGGGCCAAATACCATATTTATAAAAGAGGTATGACAAATTAATAAAAATATAAATAAATGAGAGGTATGTTAAATAAATAAATCATTTTTTTAATATTTATCCCATAAGTCACCTTATATTTACGAACACACAAGGGTGTAAATAAATAAAAATATAAATAAAGTGGAGGTATGGTAAATAAATAAAACCACTTTTTATACTTACTCCAAAGGTATGGTAAATAAAATAAAAATATAAATAAACTGGAGGTATGGTAAATAAATAAAACCTCTTTTTATATTTAGTCCATAACCCTCTTTCTATTTAAGAAGGCTAAAAAAAGAGGTTTTATTTAAGTGAATCCTATGGGCCAAATACCATATTTATAAAAGAAGCATGACAAATTAATAACAATATAAATAAACTAAAGGTATGTTAAATAAATAAAAATAAAAATAAATTAGAGGTATGGTAAATAAATAAAACCTCTTTTTATATTTAGTAGGGCTCAAAAAAGAGGTTTTATTTAAGTGAATCTTATGTGCCAAATACCATATTTATAAAAGAGGTATGGTAAATTAATAAAAATATAAATAAACGAGAGGTATGGTTCAAGTTGGTTTGGTTAATGGTGCACTTTAATATATTGAAAATATTTCTTTGCGCCTACTTCAAATCCACCACAACTTCCACAATTTGTTATAGTTATGTTCGAAAAGTATTGTGGCATTCCATTTGATAAGGATTGTCCAATTATTGTACTGATTTTGTCTTTTCTTATGGGGAATATGAGACAAATTCCTTTGAAAATGGCAGGGCATTGACAATACACAAATCACAAGGGATGACTTTGCAACGAGCCACTGTAGATATTGGAGACAGAGAGAGGCAGAGTCTCACATTTACAACTATATTGAGAGTGAAATCAATAGAGTCTCACATTTACAACTATATTGAGAGTGAAATCAATAGATAGTTTGCAGATTTTACTGCCTTTTGTCTTTCAACGTTATGCAAAAATTAAAGATAGTGCATATGTTACACTTAGAAAGAAAGAGGAGGAGCGATTAAAGTCAATATCATTTTTGGGGTATTTATCTTCAATACAGTTTATTATTCATATTTTTTTTTTTGTTCTTCTTCGTTCCCATTATTTGTATGCACGTGTTTAAGAAAAAAGAAGATTACTCCTCTTTAGTTGTTACTATTTTTTGCAATTATTTGTATGCACCTTGATGAGTTGTTTGTTTTGTTTTTTCATGATTTCAATACAATTATTGATTACTTAAGTAGGTAAATTGACTATTTTGGAGCAATTGTTGTTTGATTGTTTGAATTGTAGTTGTTTGCATTTTTCTCTCTCATTCTTTTGAATCCTGTTATATTTATGTTTGAATATGAAATAACCAAAATCATAAATCAATAGTTTTGTTAATTTGTTTTCTTTGAATGTATTGATTTTAATTGTATCTTTTTGTCAATGATTCACAGATATGGAGAACAATGATGGTAATTATTACATTAGAGAAATTAATTCTATCGTGAAAAACATTAGTTTTGTTACCTTTATTCACGCAAGGTTTGATAGAAGACATGGCTTCCATCTTGATTTTGTCAATGAGCATCTCTGTGTTTTGAGTGGAATGAAATCAAATGTTCAAACTTTATATCATTTGCACCAAAGAGAATCAGGGAGGAAAACGAGAAGGGACTGCTTGAAAGCGTGAAGTATCGTGATCATTATCCTACTAATTTGAATTGGTGTTGCTTTTGCCACTATTCTGGGTGTGTTTAGAAGAGGCTGCTATCAAATAATTATGTTTTGGTCGAGTGTTGAGACTTGAATTTTGTTGTAGAATGGGTTGTTGTTGTTATTGTTATTTCTTTCAATGTTACTAAACTCTAAGTTGTTATCACTGGTCCTGTAATATTTAAAATTTCATCTGAGTTTGTCACATTGTGACTAAGATTGTCAGAATCGTCCTTTCTTAAGTATCCTCAATGCTTGTTAGCAATTCACAACAGTTGTTATTGATGTGGAAATTTATGTTCTCTTCAATGCCTTTACTTTTTCCTATGGTTATACTTATTCTTTAATATTTGTATTTATATTGGTTTCTTTAATTTTTTTCTAAGATTATTTTCCTGTAATTATATTAAAATTTTAATTTTAATTTATATTGTTTAATGTTTTGTTAAATTATTTTTATTTTTATTGTTTTTATCATTATTTTAGGTACTCTGAAAAAATAATATTTTCATTTTTAAGTAATAATAATAATATATTATTTTATTGTTGTGTCAAATTAGCACATTATTTTAGATTTTTAATTAGCCATTATTTTTATATTTTTAATTAGCAACATTATTTTAGCAACATTTCATATTGGTTAATGATATGGTTTTCTATTTCTATTTTTGTTATTAATTTTTATTAATAAAAATTATTTATGTTAATTTGATTGTTTATTTCATCATATTTTTCTATATATTTAGATTATTAATTTTTATTAATATGTTTTTATTTAATTCACGGTTTCTTTTATTACACGGTGTTTTAATTATTTTTATGATTTATTTATGTGCTCTATTATTAAATTTCCAAAATTATTTAATTGTTATTATAATAGATATTTTATTGTTAATTTGATTATTTATTTTATCTTTTTTTCTATAATAAATAATGTTATATATTTAGGTTATTAATTTTTTTAATATGTTTTATTTAATTTCATACTTTGTTATATTAAAGCTGTGTTTTATTAATATTTGCTTACATGTTATCTAATTATTAATTAATCTCTAAAAATTATTTTATAAATTATTATTTTATTATTATTATTATTAATTATTCATTAATATGAATAATTAATATTATAGCGGTTACATGCCTTTATTAACACATTTATATTTAATATAAATGCAGTTGTGCTAGTTATGTTGTTTATTATTTTAAGTTTAAAATTTTTAAGCTAACTAAAATTTAAGTTTAATTAATTTAATTTAGATTTATTAATTTTAGATTTTAAGTTTTATAATTTTAGGATTTATATATATATATTTTTAATATATTAGGTTTTAAATATAAATTTAAGGTCATCTAAAAATTTAGGTTTAATTAGTTTATATTTTGGATTGATTAATTTAAGTTTTAAGTTTTATTATTTTAACATTAATAATATTTAATAATTAATATTAATATAATTAATAACATTCATGCTTTTAATACAAAGAATATTAAATTATGTTTATTGGATTCATTTACACATGCTGATTAAAATATAAATAATGCAAAATGATATTTCGACCTCTATAAACCCGTGCTAATCTTTTTATTATCAACCTTCTATCTAATTCTACTTGATATTCTTTTTTCGATTAAGTTTAAATTTCCATGATGTCTTAGGGCACCTAGATTATTGTTTGATTTTGCATCGTCAATTTTGCCCACAAATAAGATGTCGTCCGATATTGCACGGTCAATTTTTCCAACAACTAAAATGCCATAAAACTATTGGACATCACTGACTGTTACTTTCAAACTATTTTGTAACGCATTAAAAAGATGGAAAAAAAAAAAGGGCATAGATGGTCCACAAATTGTTGTAAGCTGCACGTGCACAGGTTGCGTTAAACGACCAGGTACTGGAATTCAAGAACCTGTGCATCTGAATGGCTGAAGATCCATTACCCCCGTGAAATGTTATCCCTTCCAGCTTGCTTAACACGTTTTTTACCACAAAATATTGGATTGGATAATGCTTTCTTATGGCCACCGAATAAGCCCACTGCCGAGACCAAATAAACTCCGTATAATGCTGAACAATTATATCTCTCACAGATATATCTTCGGAACCTTTCTAAATTATTTTGTTTGTGTGGCTTATACTCTCTGATCTGAAAACATGGAATGCAACACCAACGCCTATGCAGTTCACGTGAGGATTGTGGATGTGTTAGAAAATTTGTACATATGAATCTAGCTAGTAAAGGTTGGACACACAGTTTTGCAGAGCAAAAACGCTAAAAGAAAATCGAAAGAACAAAAGAATAATTCATTATAAAATAGGTTACAATGCTCATGATATAGCATTACTGGGTGAAGATCCCAAGGTAATGCACCATAGTGGTGATCAATAAGAAAACTCAACACCTACAACAAGTTCCAGAGGGAACTAGGAGGAAATCATGCAGAAAAACTACCTAGTTGCGAAGTTAAAGAAAGAGCAAATCAAGGAGTAAATCATGTAAAAGGAATCTTGCATGTAGTCCCATGCTCTAACTAAGAGTTCGCATGTAGGTGTGTAGTGGTTTCAACACCCCCCCTGAACACCACTATCGAGAAAAATAGAAAATGGGCCCTGGCAACTAAGGCCAAATGTCACCCAAAATATAGTGCAACTTGTACTAAAACTGAGGAAAGAGGGAAAACCTCGTGGGAAAAACCCCCCCTCAAAATAAAATGTAATCAAAAGAAAAGATAGTTGCTAAGCAACTGTGTCCTTCACTCCAAGACGATCACGCAGAGAGCGAAACTTCTGCTCAGTGAATGTCTTGGTGAAGATGTCTGCATTTTGTTCTGCTAAAGGATAGAACTGCAAATCAATGACCTGATCATGTACTAAGTCTCTAATGTAGTGCATATGGATCTCTATGTGCTTCGTCCGCTGCTGCTGTACTGGATCCCTGCAAAATTTGAGAGTGCTCTGGTTGTCACACCAGATGACAATGCGCTGGTGGAACTAGATGCCCAACTCAGTGAGGAAGTGTTGTAGCCACAGAGCCTGAATGGTGATGTTGACTACTCTATACTCAGCCTCAGCTGAAGAGAGAGCAATAGCAGCTTGCTTCTTGCTCGACCAACAGATAGGACCAGATCGTAGACTGAGTGAATATTCGGAGGTGGACTTGCGATCAATGCTGTCTCCCGCCCAATCGGAATATGTGAAGCCAAGGAGATTCAATGCAGTGCCTGCTGCATAGTGAATCCCGAAGGTGATGGTGCCCTGCACATATCGGAGGATGCGCTTGGTAGCATTCCAGTTGTAGCTCATGCGGCTCCTGCATGTATCTGGAAACTACCCCTACCGCATATGAGGGATCTGGTCTCAAGTGGGTGAGGTACAATAAGCTCCCCACTAGCTGCCGGTAGAGAGTGCTGTCAACTAATGGAGTGTCACCTCCATCCTCAAGTCAGACCCCAGATAGAAAAAGAGTCGGTGCTGGCTTGCAGTCAGTCATGTGAATTCTCTCAAGGAGATCTCGTGCATACTTAGCTTGCGAGAGTTTGATGCCTATGGCATCCTGGCTGATCTCAAGACCAAGAAAGAAGTGTAATGGACCCATGTCCGTCATCAAGAACCTATCGTGCAAGGCCCTCTTGACTGTAGCAATGGCTGAAGCCGAGCTGCCAGTGATTAGGAGATCATCTACATACAAAACTAAGATAAGAAGAGAATCATGTGTCCTAAGCATGTAAACATTCGGATCAGACTTACATCTTTCAAAGTTTTGTGATAAGAGAAAAGAATCCATCTTCGCGTACTAAGCTCTCGGGGCCTGCTTAAGGCCGTAGAGAGATTTCTTCAGTCTACAGACCAAAGATGAATCCTGAATGAAACCATGTGGCTGCTCCATGTAGATCTCCTCGGATAGGTCTCCATGAAGAAAGGCATTCTTCACATCCATCTGATGTGCTTCCCATCGTTGGGCAGCTGCAATGGCAAGTGTAAGGCGTATGGAATCCATCTTTGCTACTGGAGTAAAGGTCTCATCATAATCAATGCCATGCACCTGTTGGAAGCCTTTAGCTACTAGCCTCGCTTTCCGTCGGGTGATTTGCCCATCTGCAGCACTCTTGGTCCTATAGACCCATTTGCATCGGACAAGTTTCCTTCCTGAAGGAAGGGGGACCAGATCCCAAGTCTGGTTCTCAAGGAGGGAGTTATACTCCTCCTCCATGACGGACTCCCAAGCTGGATGCCCAGCAGCCTCAGCATAAGACTGTGGATCAGAAGACTGAACCAAATGACAATGCCAGGAGGGCGATGGTTCAGTGGCAACGAGGACAAGAGGAGGCTCAATAAACTCTGAGCTATTCCTCTACAGATCTGAATTATCCCCCACAAGACCGTTTCTAGCAGCTGGTTGATCTTGTGCATATATCTCTCGTAAGCTCCTTGTTCTCTGATTTATGACAGGGGAATATGATTCACTACTGGAAGCCCGATCTGGGCTTGGATGTGGATCATCATTTGCATGCACTAGATTTGTATCTGAAGACTCAGTCTCTGCATTTGCATGCTCTTCCTCGGCATCTGTATGATCTGTATCTGCATCTGAGTGCACTGAGTCATCATCTCGGACATGAGGTAGATAAAAAGTGTTTGCATGCGGCGACTGAGGTGCATGCGAAAGACTTTCCTCAAATTTGACACTTCGCTCAATGATGAGCTTGTCCGTAGAGGGAATGAGGAGTCGATATCCCTTCACACCATTAGGGTATCCAACAAAGATGCACTCAATGCTCTATGGATCAAGAGCTTTCCTCTTTTCAGAGGGGATCTGGGCCCATGCTCGAGAGCCGAAAACACGGAGGTGAGTGATCTCTGGTTTAGTGATGTTCCAAGCCTCAAATGGGGTCTGATCCTTGATAGACCTATGAGGAGATCTGTTCTGGATGTAGTTAGCACAATTAAGTGCTTCGGCCCATAGCTTATGAGACAATGACTAAGCATGCAACATGCAAGAAGCCATCTCTTTGAGAGATTTATTCTTTCTCTCAGCAACTCCGTTCTGTTGCGGAGTGTATGGAACTGTGTACTGCAACTGTATGTCGGACTGAAGGCAAAGGTTCCGAAGTGCTGTGTTAACATATGCCCCCCCATTTTCTGTATGAAGGGCTTTGATCTTTCTCTCTGACTGTGTCTCAACTAGTGCTTTGAAATCTTCAAAGTGCTCAAAAACTCCAGATTTGTTCCTGAGAAGATACACCCAAGAGTACCGTGAGAAATCATCAATAAATGTAAGCACATACCTTGCTTTGTTGATAGAAGGATGAGGAAAGGGCCCCATGAGTGCACTATGGATTAGATCTAGAGGAGAGGATGCTCTGTGAGTCTTGCCAGTGTCAAACGTTTCTCTAGGATGTTTGCCAAGAACACACCCTTCACAAACTCCTTCGGAGAAACTGATATTTGGCAAGCCTTACACCATCTCATTCTTGCTTAGCTGCTACACATACTTGTAATTTAAGTGACCAAACCTTTCGTGCCAAAGCCTACTACTATCGTCAGCATGTCTAAGCAATAAGGAGGATTCAAATTCAATAAATTCAGAAAATGTATACAGTCTGGCTCCATTGTTTACCTCACCAGTTGTAATTTTGGTGCTGCTATGTAGATCATATATGTTCACTGCATCTGGAGTGAATTCCACTCTCTTTCTGGTGTCGGAATGAGTGATCTGATAACTGAAAGCAGGTTTACCAAAAGTTTTGGAACATGAAGCACATCTTCAAAGCTTCCATGTAAGAGTTCCACTCTACCTTTTCCGGTGACCTCAATAGGTGAGTCATCTCCCATGAGGATGGGAGGTCCTTTGCATGCATCCAAAGAGGAAT
>APFE030808650.1:0-25003 GCA_000404065.3 Pinus taeda
TGATCGGATCATGGACACACAGATCAAGAACACTCGCCAACAGACTATCCAACTGTATCGAGTTGTCAAAGCAGGCCAACTCCTTCAGCAGGGCAAGTGGTTCACCATGGAACAGGTTCAGCAGAAGTTTCCTCATCTCATGGAGGAGCTCAACGCAATGGGGACCATTGCTTCCTAAGGGGGGAGGAATGATCCAGGTGGATATTGGTGGCCACCTGCCAAGTCCACCTGGACCCCCACCATTGTCTTTCTCAGCATTTTCAGTTTCCTTAATTGTAGCACAACTTACTATTTTTAGCAGTTTTTCGGGTCCTGAACTTCCGGAGCCGTTTTGAGGCCCTAAACGACGTTTTTTGGGAATACAGGGGCAACACAGGTCCATGGAACATGTATTGGTTCCAACAATGATAGTGCTCGAATAGATCTTTCTAATGAGCTATTGTACGCGTCAAACGGAGATCATATGCTAAAGTTACGACCCCGGGAAGTTGATGTACCAACTTACCCCCAAACGGGGCCCACAGTTTGGCGTTTCATCTCCTAGGGTTAGGTTTTGGAATGTTAAGGGTTTTTCATTGTTTCTCAACAATAAATAGGCCTTCGAGCCTCATTGTAAGTCAGTTGAGAGGCATGTAGCCAACACATCTCTTCTCAGAGATAAGCTACCATCGCCCTAGCTAGTTTATTTCCATTTCTGATTGTAAGCATATTTCAGTATTTTCCATTAATGAAATGAAGTATTATTTCCGCTGCATATTTGTGTATATGGTTATCTCTGTAATTTGTTGCGTTCGAGTTTAAATCCAGATCAGATATCAAGATGAAATGGCAATGACATCAAAGGGAGTAGCACCATCAACAGTACCAGAAGGTGCAAACCTTCAGGTGACAAATGGAAGAGGAAGGTTGTTGACAGTGCAAAGCCGAAGAAAAGTTGCAAGTTCAAGCAAATCCACTTGTGATGATAGAAGCTTTGGAGATTGAGACTATGAGGTGACAACGTGACAAGAGGATCACATGAAGGTAGAGAGAGAAATAAAAAAGGAGTTGCAACATGAACAAGTACAACAGGAGGTGCAACATGCAAAGACTGATGAAACTGCACCCATACAGGTTATAGACCCATCCCTGCAGCTGGCATAGAGAAGACAGGGTTAGAAGTGTTGTTAATCGCATGAAATGATATTCAAGAGCATGGATGTCATTGTACACATGCATGCGATCCAACCTATTGGCACACTCACTAAGGTGAAGATAAGAACCAATTCTGACTAGAGCTAAACATGTATCCTGACAAGTTGATGTGCATAGCCACTAGCACACACTTGGAGATCAACACAAACATTATGCATTAGTATGTTTCAGGTACAACTGCACTCAAGATGTTGATGCAAATGTTATTAGGTGTGTTTTACGAGGAGCCAAATCAGTGTACTTGGATGCAATGGAGGCAAGAGTTCACTTTCAGTGGGATGTCACCATTGAGCATGCGGGCACTATCACGGATGACCAATCTTGGCATCAGTTCGCCACCATCGATCAACACGAGGATGTTGAAGAGTTGATCTTCCCACAAATGTTAGAGTCTTAGTGATAGCTTGCATGGCTTTCTCAAGCCTATTTTGTCTCACATGGGTACATGTGCATATTGTATGTAACATCTTGTAAAGTGAAAGTCCAACTGTCAATAGTTGAATGTAATATTCATGTAGTAGTTAAAGAGTCATGAGCGTAGATCAAGAGTCACGAAGGGGAATGCCAAGGGTCAACCCACCCTTTTCTATTTATAGAACCTCATAACTCATTGTAGAGGCTTTTGGGCATCCAAGCATCTGATAAGAGTATCTTAGAGAAAGCTTGGATTGTATTGTAGCGAGCCTTGACTTCTCCACAGTGCATAGCTAGTACATCTCTTTGGAGGAGTAGGCGACAGTGACTATAACATTTCGTTATCAGGACTAGTGGTTGGTCATGGTTGTAATGTACAAATGCAACTTTCACTTCTTAATATGACAGAGACAACATTTTTCATGCATATGTTGTTATTGTATTTTAGTTATCTTGGTTACTCTAATGATATATGTAGTTGTTTTCTCACACATGTGTGTATAGACTCTTTTTGTATATGTATGTATGAATATCACTGAGATGTGTTGTTGTTTTAACCATCACATTGGATTGTTGGTTCACCTTCCTTCTAGTTTATGATGCATCTTTTCTCTTGTGTTCCCTTCTAAGCCGAGTGTTTCCACAGGTTTCCAAGGGACACACTCACCCCACTTTTCATGTGAGAGTCATTCATGCACCTTCCTTGGCTTGTTGTGCATGTCAGAACCTTGCTACCAACAAGGACATTCTACATACCTCTACATGCACCCATGGTCAAGGTGATACCATATGACCCACTGCTAGAAATCCTACACCAAATGGTTTGAGGTCTAGTTTGAACTTCTTACCAAGGAGATCCCCTAACATGTTGGCGGGTCGAGTACCATCTATAGGAGACTTTCAAAAGATTCATATTTTGTTAGATTCATCAAAATGTGAACAAGATACTCGAACTTATCTTTCATAAAATTCCAATCAATATCATCCTAAAGGTTTTCATAACATAAATGAATAAAATGATCATAAAAATCTTCAAGAGATTCATTGGGTTCTTTTCTACGATGAATGATTCTCTTATAAATAGATTCATAGTCATACCTGTCAAAGACATGATGAAGCTCCTGGAAAATATGTTTAAAAGAGTGAATGGAAGTAGTTGGTAATGTGTAATACCATTATTTAACATGTTCTTCGAATGTAAGGATGAACAACTTGCAAGTAATATCCTCACAGAGAATTTCATAATAAGTGAAAAAGTCTGGAAAGAAAGTGGTGTGCTTGAGAATAGTTGTTCCACCCCTATGATCAAACTTCAAATTTGAAAAGTCTTGAATTATTTCTGGGGGAAAGATTTGCGAATATGGAAAAACATTCAAGGGTTAAGATTTCGAAAAAATCCATTTGAAGAATAAGTAAGCTTCAAACAAACTTCATTGACTCATGTTGTCATATGGCCCTCCTTGTAGAGCCTAAACCTATTGATGGTGTTGGAATCCATCGAAAATTACAAGGGGTCTCCTTGATGTGAAGTCCCAATTAAACCCCACACCATTTGGAGTAGGAGCCCCAACTAGAATACATCTGATTACCAAAGTAATTGGTTTTAAGGGTGCTCCTTGGCAGCGATGACTGCATAGAATGACATATACATAACTTTGGTGGAAACAAGTGTATGGTGTTTTTGAAGTGTCAAGTACAATGCATGAGAAGGTCTATCAGACATAAGGAAAAGAGAGTGGGCCCCTTGGAAGCCTATAATAGTACTTAGCTTAAAAGGGACACACCAGTGCTAAGAATCATAAGTTAATTTGCAAAATAGTTCACAAGTTAACCATGATCATAATAACATAAGAACAGACATTCAAAAAGATTCATACTAATGAAAGCGAAGTAGTTAATAAGAATTAGTGTAAATGAAATAAAACATATCGCAAACATAACAAGAATTTTATTACTACATCCATGACATATGCACAAAGATGTGTCGACTTCGATATTTTATTAAAGTGAAAGCTCTAAACATAAATATACAATTGACAAACAACTAGCCCTGGTAGTGGAACATGAACACAACACTTGCTTCTCCAAATAAGTATAATCCTTCTATGCTAAAGGATAAGTCAAGGGTCTCACAATACTCCCAAGATTTTGATCCTAAGCCAAAAGACTGGCCAAAATCCATTTAGTGTATATTTATAAGATATGAGATGACTATCCATATTCCTTTGTGATGTTTTTACTTCCCTCAAGACTCTTTGACTTCTTCTACATAATGACCTTTCATTTTCCAAAATTGATGCTTCGATTTCCACGTACAAAAATATTTAAATACAAATATTAAAAATACCCATATAGGACAAAATTGGGTCGTTACAGGAATTTTGAGATCTAAAATGGGCCTCCTAATAGAAATGTACAACCAAGATAAACTTTATAAGAACTAATGGGATTCAAGATGATGATTTCAACCATGGGGGCTGAATCACAATTTTTTTAGTAAAAAAGTAAAAAGATTAAAAAATAATAAAATAATAAAACTACTTTTTCAACCCTATTTTCAAGTTATCTCCCTAAGGTTTTTCTCAAATTTCGAGTGGGAGTATTCACTGTATGTAAAATTTAATTCCTCATCCAAGGAGAACCCATGTTGCACACTTTCGATGGACCCTGCTGCAAAAAAAATAAGGAATACGTGGAAAAATGTGATTGTAATCACATTTTTCATGTAGTAGGGTCCATCAAAAGTATGAAACATGGGTACTTCTTGGATGAGGAATGAAATTATGCATCCAATGAGCGTTTCTACTCAAAATTTGAGTAAACCCATAGGGAGATAAGTTGAAAATAGGATTTGAAAAAAATAGTTTTTTCTTTTTTCCCTCTAAAATTTGATGACGTAATCTAATATTATTTTATTATTTCTATTATTACTTTATAATTTTCTTAGGAGGCCCATTTTAGACCTCACAAATCCCTTAAGGAGTCAACTAAATAAGGCTAATAAGACAAAAAATCATGTCAAACATGTGGTTGGGGAAACTCTAGCTCAACTGCTTCAACGTGTAGCTCTTCAGTCACGTAGTCATGCCAATATTTGTACTATGTGATGATTCCCTCAAACTTTGCGATGAGATCAGGTTGGAAGAGAACTCTAGCCTCCATTTCATAATGGTACATGATTTTGGAGCCAATCTTAGTTTCCTTCTTTAATAGGAACAACATGGTGTTGATTTTAGAAGGGCAACTAATATACTTTTGCATATCATGTCTATTGACCTCTATATCTCCCTCGGTAGCAATCTACTTGAACTGGTCCATGTATTCATCAACTTCATGTCTGACCTTGTTTCTTCCTTTAGCTTCATTGAGTGTGCCGACTGAATGGATCTTGTGTGACTTCACCATGAAATCCACACTATTATACAACCATGCATAAGAGGTATGAATGTTGGTGATTAAAGAGCCAAGTTGTTTGCTTCTTTCGAGAAGCATCTAAGCTTAAGATTTCTCCAAAACATCTTGGTTCCTTCTCTTCTTTACCAACTTGGGGAGTTCACCTCTATATTGCATTCTCCACTAATAGACAACAATGATGGTTGCATGAACAACCTTGAGAGCTTTAACATTCTCTCTACATTTCTGCTATATGTCATGGAAGCGAAAAACAACTTTGTGCATAGTGACTAACTCCTCATAGAGGTTCCTCATGGTTTCTCCCAATGCCAATACTTCACCAAGTATGGTTGCCTTGAGTTATTCTAGGTACACCTATGTGGGATTTTATTTTTTAACCTCTTCCTTGAGATATTAGATATGTTTCCTTGTAACCTATAATTTCTTTTTCATTTGTCTATTCTCAACCATTAAATATTCTATGTTTAACTTGGAGACTCCCATGAAGGCCATGTTGGTTGCCATAGTGGCTTTTGGATTATTCTTGGTGTCCATCAGGATCACCTTCTCTTTGATAAAAGCAAGATGTGTGAGGTCATCCGGGAAACACTTATTTCTTGCACGTATAATCTTCTTCTACATCTCATCAAAAATTAAACTATAGATATCCATCATTGGACCTTCATCAAGAGGATCAATTTCCTCTTCCTCACCTAAGGCTTGCCCTTTTGTAGGAGGAAGGGGAGACTGAGTGTTGATTTTTTTGCATGCAAGGCATGAGATTAACATCCCAATTACACTCCTATGTTTCTACCTCAATCTCTTGGATCACTATCAAGTCTTTGATTTCCTAGGAAAGTTGTTTTTCATGCAACTGTTTTCTTTCTTATTGAAGTAGTCAATTATGTTCTTCTTCCTTATATCATTTCCATACTATTCATTCTTCTTATTTATTATTCCATTATTATTATTTTCTTTGCCTCTCTTCTTATTATTTTTATTTTTATTCTTACTTCTTCCTTAATTATTCCTCTTGCTTATTTTTCTTCCTCTTTCTTTTTGTTGCTATAGTCACTTTCAAGATGATTGGATTTGCTTTGAATTTTTGGCTCTTCACTTCTGTTGGACTATCCAAAACCTTCCTCTTACCATTTTCATGCACTATTTTATGCTTCTCTGATGGTTTTTCTTCTAGAGTGGCTTCTTTTTGAGGAGTGATCTTCGGTGTACCTGCAAAGTTGACTGGTTTGAGAGTCTTAGAGGCATTATAACAATTTTCTATCTTTTACTCTTCAGGTCTGGAATAAGTCATGCTTGGACAATTGAAATGTATCTTTGTACAATGTTTCTTGCAAATACTCATGGGATCATTCATACGATATTCCATAAGGCTAAACCTGAATTTCTCTAACTCTTTCCCCTTAGTCTCCACATCCTTCTGGTTCTTGATCTCGTATGATCCAATTTACTAAGGAAGAGTGGGCCAAGGTGCTTTCTTATTCCTCTGTAGGAGTCATGATAAACGTATGGAAAGATAATAAGATGCTTCCTTCATGTCTAACTTATCGATGTGTTGTTGCGGCTACAACCACCATCCAAAATTTTAGGCCGCATGTGAGTTTTGGAGCCTACATTGGATCTTCCAATCGATCATCCTTAGCCACTTGTTGGTAAGATAATGATTTCAAGCTCCCCTCCCTAATCTTAATATTTTTTTGTATTCTCATCTTTATGCAGTGTGTGTCATCTTTGGGAATAGGGGTTGATGTTTTTCATGAAAAGGCAATGTTGCCTTACATCAAGGGAATTGTGTGTGTATGAGTGCTCATCATCACGTAGACATGTTTCACACTCACTTCACGCACTCTTCTCACGAAGGTTGTTGCATCAAGAAAATTATGTTTTATCCATTTTAGATGGTCTATGTTGTGACACTAAGTGTCTATGTGCGATCACAGTCGAGTCCTATCATTGTTTAGATATGTTTCACTGATATCACACTTATCCATTTTCCCAAGCAGCCTAGACTCATCCAGCTTCCCTAAACTATACACTTTGCTTCTACAACCATCAAGGTTCCTCCCTTACCTGATGAAACATCGCAATACGTAGAGACACCAATCTCTCTTTCCTGCTGCAACCCCACAGCCCGTAGAGACACAAACCTCCCTTGCTTGCTAAAACCCTGTAGCCCGTAGAGACACCAACCTCCCTTGCCTGCTAAAACCGTGCAGCCCACAGAGACACCAACATCCCTTTCCTTCTAAAACCCCATAGCCCACATAGACCCCAACCAACACTGCTCCCAAAATATGCACCATGTAGTCAAGCCACCAACACTTCTCTCCAGAAATACGTAGAGCAGTCCAGCTACACTTCACATAGAAACTACACATATGGGCCTCCCAAGACCTCATTCCTACAACAATCATTATCTATGGAAATTTCGCAGCTATACATCTCAGTGATTATAGGAAAAGGTGACATGCTGAGATCACTCACAAGGAATTGAGGAGAAGGACCATGGAACCAAATAATGGAAAATATCAGGACTGCATGCAAACTCCGTCAAATGGATGATCATCTTGAGGGTGAGTATGGCAAGTAAAGAACACCATTCTAGGTAAATCTCTTAGTTCAGTTTGCAAGATTTCTTTTCATTGTCATATCATCCTATCCTCAGTAACATGCATGTGCGAAAATATGAAAAGTCATTTTATGTGTTTCTTCTACATGTCTTGCTTCCATTTCACTTGTTCGACCAACTATCATCTTCGACATGTTGATTTCTATGTCATGCATGTGACCTCATTCTAGTGATGTTGAAAGTCATGTTTGAGTTGTGTTCAGTACATAAACATCCATTGCACTCACACATGGTGTTGTAAGTACTTTCACCGAACTGTCATTGTGGTCGTCTGAATTTATATCTGAAGTGTTATACTTTTCGATTTCACCATTTAACAGTCCAAGAGTCAGTCACACTAAGCATGTTGTCGTGTTGGTTCGAGGTGTCTTATCGTCGAGTTGTGTCGAGTGTGTGTTCGCAAGGTCGTCTATGCACAAGTTCACTCGTGCACACACTTAGTCATTTTGGTTAAACTCTGTCAACTAGACTACCCCCCAATAGTCACACCATTGTTGAGCTGCACTACATAGTCTCAACCCTCAGTGATTATGTGCTACTACCCAGAATTGTGCAGAGCTTGAGGCTTCCTCCCAGAAAGTCTGCACTATGAAATCTTGAATTGGCCTGATTGAGTGTCACATACAACAACGCAAAATTATCTTAGCAAGCCATCTAAATCTACATTTCCCACAAGAAAAGCCATCAAGACTCCAGTTGGTCAACCAGAGACTTTGACCAGGCATTGAACCCAAGCCTCCTTCCTCCAAAAAATTATGCAAAAGCTGCCAGAATTCCCACCTCTATTGACTGAAGAAATTGTGCAAACATGAAGGATAGACACCTTCTTCTTGTCACTACACTGTCCTCAAAATTTGAGCAGTTCTATCAGCCAATCAACCCATCATCTAGTCTGTTGCTCCTCCTGAAAAATGTATAGTTTTCATGGGTTGTCTACTAGTTTCCCATTATCCCGCTCAGCCAAGAAACTGTGTAGGAATGTTGTGCATGCCAGCCTCCCATATTTGTGTAGCTTTTACTAGGAGGCTCTTACAGCCTATTGCTAGCATCCCCAGAGAATCTGTTCAATTTTCATTTCCAGTGTACTCCCTGTTGCGTGCACTACCTCCCTGGAAAATTTGCGCAGATCTTCCCTTTAGTCGAACTAGATCCCAAAGAAAATCATTGCTAATCCGAACTACCCATCTCAGCCTCCTAGTGACCTCTGCGCAATTTTCCTTGACAAATCCTAAAGCCCGCATCCCGGACAGAAATGTCCTATGCACAGTTTAAGAGGCTTGTCTTCTCTCTCGATCACCTTCACCCAAAAATGAAAGCCAATCCATCATGGTAGACTAGGATATTTCCGTATTTGATGTCATATCATCATGAGTGATTGCAAATATAGGTACATGGATAAGACATGGCATGATGATGAATGGGATGTATAAGGAGCACATTTTAGGAGACTTGTTTGTGAATAGACAAACACACGAAGTGTACCAAGTAGCAAGCGAAGGAGACACATGCACATGCATGAACTATCAAGAAAACCCCAAAACCATCGAAGAATTCACACACCTTTCCATCCAGAGCTGAAGCTATGATACACGAAGAGCACATTCATCACTTAGTATAATTGCAACTCGACATGGACACCACCATCAACATGAAGATACTAGCACTACCGTGTCGATTCATGTCATAAGTCATCTTGGACACATCACTATTATGGGCCATACTGTTGTAATCAATGTAATTTAACGTGGAAGTCCAAGAGACCCATGTGTAATGTTCAAGAGTCATGTAAGTCAAACAGTCAGAGTAAAGTTGAACAATCACAAGGATTAGTCTCACCCTTCACTATATATACCCCTCATTTGTACATGGAAAAGACTTTTTCACCTTGGCTCCTCCCACATAGCCTTGAGAGTCTATAATATTTTCTTTGAGGAGTGAGCAGTGGCTCCAATGCCCTACTATCAGGGTTACTGATTCAGTGGTGTATGGATGTGGCTTGGAACTTTCACTTAATTCAGTGGTGTATTCATTTGTAAAACTATTCTTTGGACCTTTGTAATGCATGTTTCTTTAACCTGTATTAGTAAAGTTGAACTATTTCAGTTGTTTTAGTACATATGCTATTAGAAATGTGTTGTACTCAGTTGCTAATGTTGTCTCACCTATGCGAGCTATCCCATCGGACACTCAACAAATTCATTCTAGTAAACTTGTTATAACACTTGTCGCACTCGTGTGGACTATTCCATTAGGTGTTGTATGTGCTATATTTTCACCTTGTGTTTGTGACTTCCACATCTGTGTCGACTACTCTTCCCGAAGTTGTTCATGTCCTATTGTGTTGTGCATCTCTAGCAGAGTTGGGACTATTCCCATTCAACCTCAGACTCACTTCGACCCTCTCCCTTTGTAGTGAAAGAACTTTGACACAAGCGACACTTAGCACTCACCAAGCAGGTGAACCTTGTTGTTCAAAGACTAAGTAAACCACTCTCATCTTCTAACATGCAAGAGATAAGTAATATATTTAAGATAATGACAATTGGGCCAACGTGCCAGATGGGACTCCTACACCAAACGATGTGAGGTCTAGTTACGACTTCATACTGGGGAGATCCCATAAATGTTAGCGGGTCCAACAACATCATCATTTCAGGTGCTAGAAGGAGGGCCAGATGACAAGATGAGTCCTCACTATTTTCTTTGAATCTTCAAAAATCTATTGTAGAGTTTGTTATAGTTCACCCTCTGAAATGTTTGTCCAACGAACATATATTTGATGTCAACAGGGAGTTCTGGGATAGCATGTCCCAAATCACGTATGATGGTGAAAGGTGACGTGGCCTGGCATGATACTTAGATGAATTCCATCCACTCATGGAGAATGTGGAAGGCTTTAATGAAGCAGAGGTTTATTTGCTACTCACACTCACATTTCATGAATCCTGGGAATGATGGTGCTGCAACCTACTTCAGAACTCGATGCACCCATTTAATCACTTTAGTGATCTAATCGAATATGTTTTCCATCATTTTGATCCTAAAACTATTGACAAGAAAATATTAAAGCAACTGAATGCCCCACATGAATTCCCTATGGATTTTTGGCAGCACTTTCGTTTAGTCTTGTTTGAAGCTCTGAAAATTTAGATGAAATTCCAATATCTCATGGAGAGATTTGAATATTTCCTTACCAAATCACTTTGTCCCAAGGTGAAGATGAAGTTCAATCCCCGCTCAACATACTTTAGTGATGGAGCTGTGCAATCACAAGTGGACACAGTTGCTTTCACAAGTGATTGTTCACCTTGCCCTCATCAAATAGCTCCACCCTCACAGAGTGATGTGGGAGAACATACACACGCATTTGTTCAACTGTCACATCCTCCCACCCTCACTACTCTCAATTTGTGCACAAATTTGGTTGGAAGCATATGGGTTGTCATACTCACTTTTTACCTCAACCTCCATCTTCACATTCTGCTGATCTTCTAGATTGAATTATCTCATCTTCTTCTATTCCAAAGTCTACAATTGCTGAAAATGAGGATCATGGTATTGAAAGAGTTGATGTTGCACAACCAAACTGCATTGTCATTTATGAAGAGTATGACTGGGCATATGGGCATGAACCCATGGTGAAGGATGACCTCCTTATGTCCGCACCTCCACCACTTTTTCCTAACATCTTTGATGATTATGCTATCTCCGATTTTCCTAGTGTAAATCCATCCACATATGCATCTACTTCCAATCATTCGGAGAACCCACCTAATGTAAGTCCATCATTTGATAAGGGAGAGGACAAATATTTCATTGATAATCCACTTGACTTTTCACCTACATTTTCTGGAAATGTAGAGGGTGAACAATCTTGCTTCTCATCTACCCCTCTATATGATTCATCAAATCATCAGGATGCCAACAAACATCTTGAATTTTCTAATCTTAGTTGTCGTGATCTTTGTATTTTTTCATTTGATCATGTTGTTGATTCACTTGTTGTTAATCTGTCTAAGCTAGTGGTCTTTGATGATCTATCTATTGATGAAGTGGAAACCCCGTAGGTTGTCAAAGAACTTCAACCTGAGCTAATGGTTATGTCAGGCCATCACTATCCTGAGGTTAGTTCCACTTCCAATCAGAAAATTTGTGAAACACCCAAGGCTCCTCATCACTCATTTGTATGTACTAAAGATCAATCAAACAAACATATTTCTCTTCCTCCACCAGAATCACATGATCCCATCACTTACACATTAGAGGAATCATTCAAAACAAGCACACTTACAAGGATTACAGTGTCTCTTTTTCTCATGTTCGCTTGTTTGTCATAGTCAAGAGAGTGCGTATGCTTATGATCTATACATAGTGTGTCACATCAGCATGATAAGTCCACAGAGCGTTTGTCTTGTGCTTTCACTTTTTTCTTTTGTGTGGATGTGTTTAAACTCGGAGTGTGTTGGAATTCATTGTTATATCTTTCACATTTGCTGGTTTACTTGACTATGCTTCTTGTGAACCATTCCTTCACCAACATGGGCCATCCAATTCACTAGTGGCTGCATTGGAAATATCACTTCATGTAAGTAGGCCCATGCATTGTTTAGCATAGGAGTAGGAGTAGTATTTGCTTCTTTATTTCCTTTAATTTTTGGTTTGCATGTTTGTTTTCTTTCTTACCTGGTTTTGTTTTCTTGCTTGATTTCTTTTCTTACTTATTTTTCTCTCGCTTTACTTCTATGTTTTTCTTTTTTCTTTCGTTGCTTGCTTGTATGCATAGGTTAGGCTCTCATGAAATTGTGTTTGGCTCTCGAGACAAGATGGGCAAATCTAAGAGGACTTGTAAAATTATCAAGATCTGGCTATCTGTTCTCCTCTCCCTTTATGAAGAAATTATTGTCCTCATTTGATAATGCCTCATTGGAAAATACATTCTATTCATAATAATTCTTGGTGAAAAGACAAAGTTTACACTGTTAACTAGTACCACCTACTCTAATCAGTTTTTTTGGGTTAACCCTTGTCAGCTCAATCAAGTAGAGTAAGCTAAGGGGGGAAACCTTAACACATATGTTAGAGGTATACATAACATACTTATATAAAGGAACAACCTCTTCTTCTCTCAATAAGTCGAGAACCCCCTTCCCCCTCTGAAATAAATAAGTGCCTACACAATTTTTTGAAAAAAAAAACAAAAAGTCAAAAAAATGAAAAATGAATAAGGATAAAGAAGAGAAAGGCTTCGTATGTAGGGAGGTGATGCAAGTAACTCCATCGAGGTACTAAACAGGCTATCTATTAGCAAATCAATGCTTGTGTTCTTGTGTGACTCTGTCGAGGTACTGTTGAGGCCTGTTGGCAATGAAGCAACACCAGAGATGAAACTTAAACTTTGAAATATATATTACTTGTGCCTCAATATACCCCTCATCCCCAATCAAAATAAATAAGTTGACTTGGCTTGGAATGTGTGCTGACCGAACAAGATAATTGTAGGGATTGCGTCCTTCAACCAAGCTAGTGTGGAAAACATGATGATCAAATAATCAAACAATACTTCGAGAAGGGTTAGACTTGCTTTTCTTGAAACAAGTTCTGTAAAGAGTGCTGGAGTTCTACTAGTGTATTGCCAAGTGCTGTAGCAGCTACAACCACCCTCCAAAATTTTGGCTCGCATGTGAATTTTGGAGCCTACCTCGGATCCTGCAATCGATCATCCTTCGTCACTTGTTGGTAAGATGGTGATTTCAAGCTCCCCTCCTTGATCTTAAGAGTTGTCCATATTATTATCTCTATGCGGCATGTGTCATATTTGTACATAGGGTTTGTTGTTTGTCATGCAAAGGGAATGTTGTATTGCTTCAAGGGAATTGTGTGCATATGAGTGATTGTCATCACATAGACATGTTTCACACTCACTTCACGCACTCTTATCATGAAGTTTGTTGCATAAAGAAAAGTATGTCTTATCCATTCTGGATAGTCTACATTGTGACACTAACTGACTATGTGTGATCATAGTCGAGTCCTATGCCTATTTACATATGTTTCACTAATCTCACACTTAGTCATTTTCCCAAGAAACCTAGCCTCATCCAACTTCCCTGAACTATGCACTTTGCTTCTGCAACCATCAAGCTTCCTCCCTTGCCTGCTAAAACCCTATAGTGCATAGAGACACCAACCTCCCTTACCTGTTGAAACCCCATAGCCCTTAGAGACACCAATCTCCCTTACCTGATGAAACCCCGCACCCTACAGGGACACCAACCTCCCTTGTCTGCTGAAACCCTATAGCCCACAGAGACCCCAACCAACACTGCTCTCCAAAAATGTGCAGAGAAGTTAGGAAACCAACACTACTCTCCATAAATGCGTAGAGTAGTCGGGCTATGTTACATGCAAAAATTGTGCAGAGGGGCCTCCCAAGGCATCATTGTGGCATCAGTCACTATCTACTGAAATCATGCAGATATACATCTGAATGACTACAAGAAAAGTTGACATGTTGAGGTCACTCCTAAGGAGTTGAGCATAAGGAACAAGGAACCAAGTAATGGAAAATATTAGGACCGCATGAAAGCTCCCTTAGATGCATGATCATCTTAAGGGTAAGTATGGTAAGTAAATAAAAGCTTTCAAAGTACACCTCTTAGTTTAGTTTGCAAGAATTCTTGTCATTTTCATATCAGCATGTCCTTAGTAACATCCATGTACACAAACACAAAAAGTCATTTTATGCATTTCTTCTACATGTCTTGCTTCCTTTCTACTTGTTCTACCAAGTATCATCTTCGACATGTTGATTGCTATATCATGCTTGCGACCATGTTCTGGTGACATTGAAGGTCGTTTTTGAGTTCTTTTCACTATGTAAATATCTATCGCACTCACACACGATGTTGTAAGTATTCTCATTCAAGTTTCGTCATGGTCATCCAAATGTCTATTCGAAGTGTCACACTTGTCATTTTCACCATTTGATAGTCTCGCAGTTAGTGACACTAAGCATGTTTTCTTGTTGGTTTGAGGTGTCTTCTCATCGAGTGTGTGTTTGCAAGATCATCTATACACAAGTTCACTCGCTCACACACTTAGTGATTATGTTGAAACTCTTTCAACCGGACCACCACCCAATAGCCAGACCACCATTGAGTTGTACTACGCAATCTCAATCCTCTGTGCTTATGTACTACTACCCCAAATCATACAAAGCTTAAGGTTCCCTCCTAGGTAGTCTATACTGTGAAATCCTTGAATCAACCTAACTGACTGTCACCCAGAACTGTGCAGTAGTTTCTTAGCACATCATCTCAATCTGCATTTCCTGAAAGCAAATCTATCAAGCCTCTAGCTAGGCAATGGGAGAGTTTGACCGAGTAATGACCCCAGGCCTCACTCCTCCAAAGAAATGCAGAGAAGCTACTAGCATGGCCACCTCCACTGACTGAAGAAATTGTGCAGACATGAAGGATAGGCACTGACTACCTACCATTGCAGTATCCTGGAAATTTGTGTAGTTCTACTACCCAGTCACCCCATCAGTAGACCTGTTGCTCCTCCTAACAACTATGTAATTTTCATGGGTTGTCTCCTAGATACCTAGCATCCTGATTAGCCTAGAAACTACATAGGGATGTCCTACAGGTGAGCCTCCCAGCTCTGCACATTTTTAGCCAGCAAGCTCCCGCAACCCACTTCTAGCCTCCCTAGAGAATATGCACAGTTTTCACTGTCAATGTCCTCCCCGCTACTTGAACTGCCTCCCTGGAAAATTTGTGTGGACCTACCCTTCAATCGATCCATATCCCATAGATAGTCACTACTGATCTGGACTACCCATCTCAGCCTCCCAATGACCTTTGCACAATTTTCCTTAATAGTGCCTGAAGCCCATATCTCCGCCTGAAATGTGTCGTGTGTAGTTTTAGAGCCTTGTCCTCTCTCCTGGTAACCTATACCCTAAAATGAATGATGATGCATCATGGTAGACCAAAATATCTCCAAATTTTATATTGTCTCGTCATGAGTGATTAGAGATTCAAGTACATGGATGAGACATGCAACGAGAATGAATGGGATGAATAAGGAGCGAATGCTATGAGACTTGTTCATGAATGGATGAACACACCAAGCATACCAAATATCAAGTGAAGGAGACACATGCAGATGCATGAACTATCAAGATAACACCAAGAGCACATTCATCACTCAGTAGCATTGCAGCTTGACATGGACACCACCATCAGCATGAACATATTAGAACTGTCTTTTTGAGTCATGTCATGAGTCATATCGACCACATCACTATTGTGGGCCATACTGTTGTAATCAATCTAATGTAACATGGTAGTCCAAGAGACCCACATGAAAAGTTGAAGAGTCATGTAAGTCAAATAATGATGGGGAATTTGAACTATCACAAAGGTCAGTTTCAGCCTTGGCTATATATACCCCTCATTTTTACATGCAAAATACCTTTTCACCTTGGCTCCTCCCACATTTCCTTGAGAGTCGATAATATTTTCTTTGAGAAGCAGACAGTGGCTCCAACATCCCGCTATCGAGGTTAGTGATGCAATGGTGTTGGATGTGTCTTGGAAGTTTAGCTTAATTCAAAAGCCTATTAACAGGCCAACACATTTTCACACATGTATTAGATTTGTTTGTAAGAATATTCTTTGGATGCTCGTAATGCATGTTGTTTTAACCTGTATTATGACAGTCGAACTATTTTGGTTGTTTTAGTACACATGTTATTGGAAATGTGTTGTATCAATTTTTAATTTTGTCTCACTTGTGTGAGCTATCCCGATGGACACTCGATAGATTCATTCTTGTAAACATATTATAACGCCCATTGCACTTGTGTTGACTATTCTTCTTAGTGTTGTACATGCTATTTTTTCACCTTGTGTTTGTGACTACCGCATTTGTGTGGACTACTCCGCCAGAAGTTGTGCATGTCCTGTTGTGTTGTGTGTCTCTAGCAGAGTAGGGACTATTCCCTTTCAACCTGAGACTCACTTACACCCTCTCCCTTTGTAGTGAAATAACTTTGACACAAGCGACACTAAGCACTCATCAGGTACACAAATGTCATTGTTCAAAGACTAAGTAAATCACTCTCATGTGCTAACAAGTAAGAGCTAAGGCCTATGTTTAAGATAATGGCAATCGAGCCATCATACCAGATGGGACTCCTACACCAAGCGGTGTGAATTATAGATGGGATTTTACATCGGGGAGAGCCCCTAAATGTTGGCAGGTCCACCACCATCAACACAGTGACATACCTCGGTAATATTTGAAGACTTTTTACCAACAAACACCCTCAAGTAAGATCCATTGGATGAGGAAAACCAATTAGAAAGTATTGCTGCTACATCCATCACCTCACGGGACATGTAAGTGTTGTGAAAAATATTGAGAGGGAGGATGAATCAGTATTTTCATATAAATACCTTCTTACATTTAATATTTATATTTCTATACGTGACTTTAATGAAGGGAACCCCCTTATGTACACGATTATTCTTAAGACAACTAGCATACATCTAGTGAACTTATGATTCAGTTAGTTCATCATATGTTTGTCTTCAGCCATTACATTAAATAATAGATAAACAGTAACCATGTGATTTAAGAACAAAATAAACCACCATGCATAAGAAATGCACATGAACATAGGGATCTAAGGTGGAAATCCAAAGCGGGAAAAAACCACCTGTTGTTATAATGGTGCAAACATATACCAGTACACAAGCACCCACCTGTAAAAGGCTACAACCTTCGCTCATTCTCTAGATCCTACTGGAAGGGAGCTCAAACCCACTGGTTCTTTTATTGGCATAAACTTGTACTAGTACACAACCATCAACCTACAAAAGGATACAACCTTCACTCATTCTCCAGCTACTACTAGAAGGGAGCTCCAACCCCCTGATCTAATCACCAGATATTACTGGTAGGAAGATTCGACTTCCTCACTGAAGGCTCCAACCCTCAGCAACATCCATGGACCATGTTTCATAAATTTTCACACTGGATCCATTATAAACACTTAAGCTCAATATGAAAAATCAAACTGTAACTCATCACTATAACACATTCATCAATATTTGACACAACTAAATCAATCAATCACTGAAGCAAATCATCAAACACTAGAACCCAATCATCATAACTGAAATCCAATCATCAATACCTGACATAACTGACACCCAATTACCAATCTCTAACATAACCTAAACCCAGTTATCAATCTCTGGATCAAGCAATCGCTGAAAATCCAATCAACTAACACTTAGTCAGGACAGAACCAAGCAACTGGAATAGTTAGATCATTGTAACCAGTACAAACAACTGAACCCATAATACTATATCAACACAAAGAATCAATTGCGGTTTTGATCATTCAAATGTAAAAATGTATATGCTAATTAACTTAATGCAACCCGTGAGCATACTCTTAGGTGAAACTGCTCCTTAATTTCATCGATCAATTATCACCTCTCTAAGTTTATATATTGTAAAAAAACATTTGGTAGGGGGGAGAATTCTGAGAGGTGCGTGGAGGAGAACAGAGCATTTCATTGTACAATTGAATGACAGAGATTAATTAAATGGCCCATCTCTGATTTGTAAGATTCTTGTGGTGTGGAAATTTAGCATATGTTTTTCTTCTGTTTCATATGTCTTTGTAATGTTTCCATTTCATTTCATAATCGTTTCTAAATGAATACTTTTAAGTGAGAAAGGAAAAATTCAATTTATTTTCTCTGTCTTGAGGAAGTTTTCATATTTAATGTTTTCTTCTGTTTGATAAGGATTCATCACACATGCCCTTGTCGACTTCTCAGCAGTCTTACCATTCCATTTAATCTCAATTTAATTGTTAAATTTCGCTCCTACCTCGCCTTATGGAATAATTTGTGCCTTTAATTAAATCTCTGCCCACGCTGTTCTTGATACCACGCTACCCAGAAAACACAATCATTCATTAAAACCCCTTTTCATATCTCTTTACTAGCCTAAAATCTGCATCCACTATAGGTCATCTCAGCCCCTTTGAAAACCTTTTGCCGAGATAGACCCGAAGAGAGCCCTCTCCTGTCCTCGTAGGGCTAGCTACGAGGTTGAGCGTGGTTTGATGTAGCCTTGAGTTTTTCCTTATTTCAGCCTAAGGTAGATTTGAGCACTAACACATACATGCTTTTCTGTAAAGAAACCAATGTATAGATCTTCAAATACTGAAAACTGAAAAAATTGACTATTGCATTTCTGAAAAGAACATTGAACCATACTCATATATACTACAACGTTTTTAACCAATCACATAAATTTTTTGATCTTCAGTCACAATCAGCAAGTAATCATAACATTCTTCAATCAATCCGTAACTACATTCAACTTCATCATTCAATCATTTCTACTTTAGACATTATCACTTAACCCAGATCAATCATGAGGACATCATTGATAGATAATAGAGAATCAATAGCACCGATAAGGTTGATCAGTTATTTATAAAAGAAAAAACCTTACTTTGTATACGAAACTTTGAAGAGACATACCCGCATGTCTATGTGACTTTCCCAAGACCAACGAACGTATAGATATGAAAATCATGATCTAAAATTTCACAGCTCTTCGGTACTTTAGAATGACCCATATCATAATAATCTTAGATAAAAACATGTGTAAATACTTAGATCCATTCAATCCTTGAACAGATCATACAATGAAAAGTCATTTCAGGTCTCATGATCCTAATTCCTCGTTGTATTCATTAGTACATAACTATTTCAGATCTATTGGATCTCATCCATCATCAAACTCTCAGGTGCATACTTAGTTTAGATCAGCTAAAGCATCAAAAACCCATTACATGCATATTTTATTTTGTTCTAAATCTTCATAAGATTTCAATCACTTTAACTTCTTGCACTTTGATCTTCACCTCTTTATATAGTTTAGCCCTTATCCAATACCACTGGTCAAAACTACATTAGTACTGGTGGTTATCTTTGACGGGATCAATATGTGTTGTAATGTTGATTACTCTAGGCCAATACCATGGTAAAAACCCCTGGTATTTAGAATACCATGGTGCAAAAGTGATACACTGCATTGCTTCACTAAACTCATGTGTATACATGACTTGGCTTAACAAAACCCGCGTATAGTTCTTGAACTTCCAAATTTATCATTCCTATGATCTAATTCCTCTAACCTGCCATGCATTCTGTCACATCTGAAAAACACAACTACCATGCATTCTGTCACATATGAATCATCATGCATTTTGTCACATCTGTAGACACATCATGTTTATACCTTTTACAAGTACATCAAGAGACAACTTATCAAGTAGGATTCCATTTCATCAACTAGGTTTTCATCAAGGACAACTCATTGGGTAGGTTTCCATCAAGGACAACACCTGATTCATAATGCCAACAATCTCGTTGTATGAAAATTATGATTCTGAAGTATAAGCCTCTCACCCATCATTCTATGTCATCATTCTATCACCTCTGAACTGGCCTATGGATTCATCGAGTTACCATATACTTGCTTTGTTACAAGTAATTTTCCATCGAGGACAACACATTCATCATAATGCCAACAATCTCCCCCTTTGGACTTGATGGAAACCACTCTAGTGTTGGGTGAGCACAACCTGTAAATAACATCAATCCAAGCACCATACTTTTCAAAACATCAAGCTACTCTCCAAACACCAAGCTACTTTCCCCCTTTGACATCAAGGGTAAATGGTTTACCAATGATAAACGAAGACTTCCATATTTGAATTGCTGAATATGAAAATTGATCATGCTCCCCTTGAGCACATGCCAGAATCTTTGATGGATGCAAAATGAGGTAAATTGCTCTATGACTCAACTGAGTATGATCTTCCTATCACCAAGGACCCATACTTACACCAATCACTCAACCAAGTGGGGATGCATATTTGACATCATTATTACATCAACTTCCCAAACACAGTGGGGTTTCAAAATTCATCATATGTCCAAAAGGACTTGACCGCAATAGTCCATACATGGTTAAATTTTATAATGCGTACATCATAGGTATTTTCATGATCTTTACATCAAATGATATACATGAAATTTATAACAAACACCAAAGACCTAAATAGGATCATGATAGTTATCGACAACTATCATACACCATATATGATCTAAACCATAAGAATCTATTAGTAGCATAAGAAGAGCAACCTGGATATTCCCATCATCAATTCAACAGATGGCAATGTAGCTTTAATATCATTGACATGTGACTAAGTATGCCATATATAGATATCAACTCATCCTCTTGATCTTATAAAGATCAACTTGCTCGTTTTCCTTAGTAGAAAAAACCTTATGTTCATAAAAAACATAGCCTTCCATGAATCAAATAGGCATATGCCATATCTCCAAGCAATGATACAAAACCATTCACATCATATCATATACACGTGAAAGCACCATATTCATCATCCATGACCATAACATCATCATCAAATCATCGTAGGAAGAATTGCATGATCTTTCCACAACAACACTCAATATATATCAACCACGTATCATAACTAGGGAGTTTTTCTCACATCCCATAACTAATAGGCATCAACCATGATAATCAACATATGTGAGAACCAAGCTTATCATCATAAAGTAAGAGGTAATCATCATTATGTGATTGAGTAAGCCATGTCTCCAAATAGCCATGTCTTGAAACAACTACATCTTCATAAAACCTGCAATAACACCATTCTCTTAGCCAAATTTCTTCATAAGAAGATATTTTATACCAACATCATTTACCAATGTAGAATTTAAGTAATCATACATGTATCCAGCATAAAGATAGCAATATGTATCTAGATTCTCATAAATGAGAAAGGAAAACCATGAGCTCATAGTCATTTGTCAAACTTTCTTGATACCATCAAAAGAAACAATCCTCATTCATAACTACACCATATGAAATTTATGCATCTTTGAAGGCATGATGAAAACAAAATAAAATAAATGAGTGACACTTATCATCATCAAATAATTAATTTGTGTACTCAAGATTTGTTTTTCTCCTTGATCTTATGAAGATCACTATGTAAGCAACATAACATATGTACTATATGCATCATCCAAAGAATCATCTGAATCATCCATAAATGCGATCAGAAACATCAAAACAACTATGTGGATCAAGCAATATAGGTATCATCTATGATTTCTTCATAGGCATCCAATGACCACAACATAGCATGATGCATCATTCAAACACTTCAACGACATAAGAATCATCATCATTGATAAGCATCATTACATACTAAGGAGTTCTAAATTAAACATAATGCCAACAATGCATTATTAGAAGCATAGAAAATGATCCCTCTGAACCTGTTCCAACTGCTCACTGTCAGATCTTATCATTTCATATATTAGTAAGAATCATCAAGGAACCATCGTCAGCTAGTTATACATCAAGACATCAATAATGTATGAGGACCAAAAGCAATTCTAAATAGAATCAACATAATATAATCATCAACGTTCAAAACATAAAAGACAATTGATAATTGATTGAACCATATCAGACCCTTTTCCTAAGTCTTTCCCATTGTTTCTTCATCAAACCAACATATACACGACTTTGCAGTTTCTAACTCATGTATATCCACAACTTGTATTGAAAATATCCCCATATTAAAAATGGAATATTGAAATTTCACCCTTTCAATTCCTCCTGAGTCTGTTATGACTGTACCTGGTCTTGGAACATTGGTTGAAACATCAGCTCCAAGAATACCATTACCATGATGGTTCTTCATCAAAGACTCCATTTTACTCTTCTCTCCAGTCACGTGATGAGAACATTCATATTCTTCTTCGAATGAGTAGAGAGAAAGACCACCCCTTATCCGATCTTCCTTTTCTTGTCTTTTGATGGATCCATCTTTTTTATATTTTCTGATATCAATGTTCTTATTTGGTTGCTTACCATATTGTCTACAACAATCCATAGAGTTGTTCCTGCATTCTTTTGCTATATGACCAAACTTGCTACAAGCATCACATCTTATATGTTTCATATTTCTTATAGAGAAACCAATGGCTTTGTGACCAATTATATTGCAAGAAAAACAATATCCCTTAAAGTACGAGGAAGTTGATGATATTTCTATGAGACTGTTATTATCTTGAAACATTCTACTTCTACACCTAGCCACAACATGTCCAAAATTATGACATATAGAACATTCAACATTATTTATCAAAGGAAATAATCGATTAACACTTCTATAGTGAAGAGTAAATGATTTTCTTTGAAGACTTTCTTTCCTTGGTTGTTGATGGGGTTGATTTCTTATCTCCTTGTTGAGCATTTCAGATTTTGCATTAGAATTCCTTGCCTCAGTTTATGAGCTAGATTCACTGTTAAAAGTTTCATGAAAACCAAAACCATATTTGACGTTAGGAGACCTTTGATTACTAAGAATATTATCCAAAATCTTAGTATTATATTGAAATCATAAAAGTTTATCATTTTCTTCTAATTTACTTTTTAGGATTTTTACTTCAACCTGATATTGTTTTTCATTTTCTAGATAGTGCTTCTTCATGATTTCTTAAACTTTTCAACCTTCTTCCGCTTGATGTTTCAATTTGAGAATCTCATTTTCTTGTTATTCAAATGCTTGAAGTATTTCCTCATTCTTCTTATTTGATTTTTCAAGATCTTAGTTTAGAGAGATGACCACAACTTCAAGACCTTCATACTAACTGGTTCTTTGTTTAAGTTCCTTGGTTGTTGTATCATTTTCATTCACTTGATTTCTCAATGATTTCACTTCATCCTGCAGCCTTTGACATTGATCCTCCTTTTCTTTGTACTTCTTCCTTATTTTGTTTCCTTCTTCCAACTGAGTTTTTTACCTAGTAACCTCTTCCTTGTAGTTAGATTCCATTTTGTCAAATAGATATTGTTGATCTCCAATTTTATCTGTGAGCCTTTTAACTTCTACTTCTATTAGATTTCTTTCACTTTCACCCATAAGAGACAATACAGTTGTTTCACTGCTACGTTCAATATCTTCAATATTGAATGAATAGAGAAAGGTATCACCAAAGGACCAAAATTCAATACCTGATAATTCTTTTGGTTGTTCATCTTCATTATGACATGATTCTAAATCTGAAAATTCAATTCCACCTAATAGCCAGTAGTCTCTAACACTTCCACTATCTCTTTGAGATGTCTTCTTCTTTTGAGGTTCTTTATTATTATGCTTCTTTTGTTAGGATATTCTGACACATAGGAAATAGTTAAGTTCAACTTGGTCTAGTATAGAGTTAGGTAAAGTGTGTTTCTTTATCGTTGTACATTTTCTAACTTACAATCCGATAGTCACGATATGTAGTGATCCGACGGTTCATTCTCTCCTCGGTATTACCGACACTTGATCCATGGCTTGACGCCCGATTGGTCCATGAATTCTATTTAAAGCGCATGGAAGGTCATTTGTAGGTTCCCCGTGCATGAGAGAAGCTTATGTAAATTTTCATTCTTTTATTAATAAATTGCCTGTAGTAGTCACGTTGGCGCAGGCCGTGGACTGTTTCCCTCTGTGAGGGTTTTAACCACGTCAAAATACTGGTGTATTGATCTGTGATTTGTTTGTGAGCGGTGTCCTTTTGGTGTTCTATCTGAGGAACTTACCCTGTAAATTCCTACATGGTATCAGAGCTATTTGAGGGCCGTGTCCATTGTTGATCCAAATCTGAAGCCAGTAGAACTGCAAGCGACTTCCATCTCCTAGATATGCTGTTTCTGACTACTTTTGGGCCGAGAGGATTTCTCTGTTGTGTTCGGAGCATCTGTTCCAGTGAGGAACCCATTTCTTTTCACGCGAAAATGTTTCCGGTAGCCCTATCTGCGTCATTTTTAAGATCTGGAGGTATACAGTGTTTATCTGCAGTTTACTGTTATTTTCTCTCTGGTTATTTCAGTTTTTGTTTATTGAGCCTTTTTTATTACCGGATCTATACCTTTCATTTCTGCGTATGCTCTTTGCCCTGCAACTCTGTGCGATCTGGGCAAATCAGAAACAGAAAGGAAGTTTTTTTTTCTCTCATGCGTATGCTCTTTTCCCTGCACCTTAGTGTGATCTTGGAAAATCAGAAACATTGAGAAAAATATTTAATTTCCAGCTAAAGCTAACTTCGAGCCATAAGGTTCGTTTTTCTTTGCATATTCATGTTGGGTTTTGTGTTTTTGTTTTGTAGGAAAAAAGAGCTTTCTCAAGGCAAGCACATAGCCCAAGCCCCCCCT
>APFE030808651.1:0-18924 GCA_000404065.3 Pinus taeda
CTCCAAAAATTTTCCTTAGCTTCGTTTTGGAGCCTCCCTACCAACCTTTCACAACGCCTTGTCTTGCTTCGTTAAGTACACAAGCTTTAGTGTTTTTCTTGTACAAAGAAAACCTGTTGATCAAAGCTTGATGCATTCTCCTCATAGGATGTTCATTCGGAATTCGTCCAGTTGTAGGTTGAGCAGCTCCTCCAAGGAATTGCACAATTCTAGAGGGAAACCAGCCTTCCCTCCAGAAATTGCACAATTCTGTCTAGTAGCCTACTAGGCTCCAAAATTGCGCAATCCTACTAGTTAGGCTTCACCCAGAAAACTGTGCAATCCTTCCTAGCAGGCCTGCTCAGCCCAAGAATTGTGAAATCCTAGGTAACAGTCAGTTGCTCTGCCTAGAAATTGGGAAAATCTCTTAGGCAGCCAACCCAGATCCCATCCAGAAATGCAGATTTCCTCTCAGCAGTTGAGCAGCCTCTTGCATGAGCAGTTGGGTGGACCAGTTTCACCCGGGACCAAGGAAACTTGACTTGCATGCATGACTTTCTTTTTCCCAGAATAGAAAAAGGCAACATGCAAAAAATCGTCCCATGATTTAGGGAGTTAATTTTAGTAGTCAGAGGTTACATGTAAAATCGTTCTAGAAACTTTCCTCCAAGTATCGCTTTTTCCAAGATTTGTGGCATGCACGTCATGAGCTTGAACTTATTTATTTGATGCATTAAAGCTCATTCTTTCACATCGATATTGGAGCTTTGACATCCCACAACACATCCAAGACTCTTCGACACATCCGGCTTAGCTATTCATGGGTAAGTGGTATCAACTTGTATTTTTCAACATTTCTGTTGCTTTTTGTGTTTTCGCTTGTGTGAGTGTTGTTTACTTGATTTCTTTGAATGCTTGTTTTCATTTACATGCATACTAGCTTATACTAGCACCGTTTTAGTTTTCATTGCTATCTCATTGTTGTCGCATGCATGAAACTGTTTTGCACGAACGGTCACCGATTCAGCGACTCGCTTCACCCACTTGCATGTTTATCTGTTTATTGAATCTTTCATTCAATATTTGCTTGCATGATCAATCACTTCTGCTTTCACTTAGTGTCGCCATGCATTCACTTTTAGATTTGATTTTAGTTGCTCGTCAGCAGGTCTTGGCTGCCTTGGCCCGAACTCTGCCTCACCTAGACAACATTGCACAATATGGAGAAAGAAGGCTTTGTCTTCCTCTAAAAAAATGCACATTTCTGCCCAGACACTGTCCTCCAGGACTGTTTTGCACTTTTCTGAGGGACAGTGACTACTGGCCCAGAAAATTTTGCAATGCAGTCCCTGAGCCTACAGTCATTGCTAGTTGGAATTGTGCATTGTGCAATCCTAGCAGTCAACAATTAGCCTGGATTGCGCATTGCGCAAATCCAACAACTAGTCTTGCCTCCCAGACAATCTAGACTGCCTTTTGCATAGTTCTAGTAGCCAGTCACCCAACCTCCCAAAATAAATTATGCAATCTTTGCCTATCATTCCCCTGGTATGTGTGAAGTCATTCCCCGAATTTGCTTTGGTTTTCACTGACAGATTTCTTGCCATGCATGTTGCGTTCTCTAGATATTTCAGGTGTTCATCCACCTCTTAGAAGTATAGGATCAATAGCCTCCAAGAGAGTAGGATCAAAGGACACTGACGGAAGTGCAACTGGAGCAGCAGTTGAACAGGTGTTTGCATGTTTGCTGATATATGAAGATACCAAGTTGTTTCTAGACAAGGACGTCAAGTTGAAATTGCAAGAGGTCAATGAAGCATTTGTAAGTACTTTTGCGAAAGACCTCGAAGACTGTTATGAGTATGTGAACATTCACGAGTTCGGTTTGTACTAGATTTCATGCAGATACCCCGCATTCCCATGCATGGACATGATACACTAGATTGTATTGCACACTCATCCTGAGATAATGACTTTGAGCAGTGTCAGTGGGATGAATCTTGCCACCTTCTGGGCACAAGATTATGATGAGATGTATCAGATGTCGAAGCTCGTGACTATAATGGAGACTCCTTCCAGCTTCCCCAATAGCACTGCCAAATCCAGAGACATTCTGAAGAACTGGGTAAAGGAGCTGACTAGATTTAAGGATGACACCCAACCAGATCTATAAGATGAATATACTACAGAAGGCGTATCAATACTTGGTCATATGTGCATGTTGACTATGTGGCGAAGAAAGCACGCAAACCTTCCCACAGAGTTGGGTGATCCCGCTTAACCAATTGGCCATAGAGGGTAAACCATGTAACTGGTCTGACATGTCGGCTCATCAGCTGCAGGAACAGGTAACGAAGGCTCGACAGTCACCTGAAGGTATGCAAGTAGAGATCTACATGTCCGCCTATGTCTTAGATGCAATCTGTGTCCGACAGGAGTTCTCGGGCTTGGAGTGGGTGTGGTCACCGGTGGAGACTGTTGTGAACACATACTGCAAGTTTTTGTTCGAATGTTGCTTTAGAGGAGTAATCACACGGCTGTCTGATCATTTTGTCACCCCAGTTTACAAATTGATATTTGAACAGGATCTGCCCTGCATGTGGAAGGAAGCAATGGAGGCACTGATAGACATTTCTGATTGGTATGCCTCATCGCCCGTCACCTTCATACGAATTTTCAGTGCAAGGAAGCCTCTGCATGTTCTACCAAAGTTTTCCATGGACATACTCATCATACGGGAAGTATCATATCACATCTCGGCAAGATTGATAGCTAGATTGCACCGAAAGAAGAAGGCACCTTGGCCTGCTCTTCTGTTGCGGATTGGGTTATACAAGATCTGGAGTTTCAAGCAAGCGGATGTCGAGGAAGAACTGACCAAGAAGTATCCATTCGACGTCTGAAGTTACAATTCATATGACCCACATTGCATTATGAAATATCACTACACGAGAGTACAATTCAACTGGATCCACGAGGCATGTCATTGGGTAGAGGAGGACCCATGGAGATGTTGTTACAACTCCTCCATACTCAATGAACCGGTTGGCTTCGTTGTGGAGTGGTTAGTGAAGAAAAATGACACAACATCCTGGAGAGCATGAGCACCATTAGCAGTAGCAATGGAGGCAAGCATACCAGTGTGTGACAAGGGCAAGACGAAGATTGTCGATCGCATGGAGGAAGAGTAAAGACGCAAGTTCCAGGCAGATCCATTGGTAGAGAAAGTAGCTATGGCTATAGAGGTGAAGAGGCAACAATGCGACAAGCGAATCACGCAAAGGCAGAGGGAGAAAAGAAGAATGGGGGAAGCAAAGAAGGAGTTGCATGAGCTGAAGGAGTAACTCTAGAAGGAACAAGAGCTACATAAATAGGAGAGGGAAGCGCAATAGAAATAGGTACAACAGGGGAAGCAACATGTGCAAACAGATGAAACAACACCCTTATAGGTAGTGGATTCATCAGAACAGTTGGTATCAGGCAAACAGGGTGAACTATCGCTGTATTAGGACTTTGCTCATGAGATAGAATAAGCACTTCAATAGTTGGATATGTATATGGAGCAATGGGAATTGGAACAGGACATCGACCTGATGTCTTACCACCAAGAGGTCGACTTACCTGCTTCACCACATCCACATGATGAGCAAATCTCAAGTGACCGAGGAGGCATTGAGATCCTCAGAGATCAGCTAAGAGAAGAGATGCACAACATCTCATTTGACGAGTCTCAACATAGAGTTGTGCAGTCTCCTAGAGTGTCGACTCCAGATGATCATACATCTCCTGCGCAAGTTGAGGAACAAGTGATCGTGTCTGACATGTGCAAACATCTAGTAGCCTTGGCCAATGCAACTAGAGTGTATGTTGAAGCCACTAGCTCAAGTGTTCGTTTTTTGATAGCCGAGAATGAGTGAATGGCTAAGGAACTATAGGCGACCAAGCAAGGAGGAGAGTTGGTAACAAAGTCCACCTAAGCTAAACTAAAGAAGGCAATACTAGATGAAGTGTTGTCCCTTGACACAGTTATGCAAGCGTTGTACTCCAAGTTTGGTATTGTGCATAAGGAAGTCGTCCATCTCAATGGATGGTAGCAGCGATGTGCTAGAAGAACATGTATCTTGACGAACTTGCATGCTGCTATTGGTTACATGCAAGCATGGATGATGAGATACAAGGTAGCCCCACTTCACTTGCCTAAGTCGATGAAGGCCAGTGCAGTCGAGCTGAAGGCACGTATCTAGAGTTAGATCCAAAAATATGAAGAGCTCCCACATCTCATCAATAATATACATGCTTCCCATGCACGTGTGTTCAAGAGTATGGATGTTGTGGTGCATGCACATGCGATATCATCTATTGGGACTCTCACTCAGGCGAAGATAATGGCATAGGTCCGACTAAATCTTGACTTGTACTTCGACGAGTTGATGTGCATTGCTACGAGCCCAGACTTGCCCATCTGTGCAGACATCATGCACAAGTATGTTGCTGGTCCAACCGCATTGAAGACAATGATGCACATGCTTATAGACGAGTTGGACAGAGGAGCCCGAGAAGTGTACCCAGATTCTATGGAGGCAAGAGTCAGGTTCCAGAAAGATGTCACCTTGGAGCACACGGACACCATCAAGGCCTACAAATATTGGCTTCAGTATGTTACTGTTGGCCATCGTGAGGATGTTGAGGAGTTGGACTTCCAAGGTTGTCTAAGTTAGAGTGATGTCTAGCATGGCTTGCTCAAGCCATTTTGTCTCACATGGGTACATGTGCATTGTAATATAACGTCATGTCAAGTGTAAGTCAAGTGTCAATAGTTGGATGTAATAGTCATAGAGTAGATGAAGAGTCATGAGGGTAGTTGAACTATCACAAAGGGGAATGTCAAGGGTCACCCCACCCATTTCTATAAATAGCACCTGTGTATACTTCTTAAATTTCTTTTCATCAGCCTTTTCCTTTACCTTCTTTATTCTGATCAGTGGACCTTAGTTCCATCTTCCTATTCTTCTGTATCACTGCCATGTTACCTCTGAATATACCTGCTATACTGTAAGTTTCCATTTACAAACACTGAATTGACCCATGAGTGATTTTCCATCAAGAACAATACTTGTATCAAATGCCAACAATCTCCCCCTTTGGACTTGATGGTAACCATGAAGGTGTTGATTACTGCAAGTTGTAAAGGTTGTTAGAGATAACATGCAAAACCAAAATACTCTCCCCCTTTGACTTCAAGGGAAAAGGGTGGACCAAGCAACTTTGCTCCTTTGATATACATTATATTGTCCATGCTCCCCCTGAGTACATGCCGAGCCCGCAGTTATATGATTCAAAAGAATAACATGACTCTATAACTCAACTAAGTGAGTATGACCTCCTTATGACCAATGACTCATACATACATCAATCACCCAACCAAGTGGGGATTGATATACCAAATGTTTATACATGACAAATGTACAATAAATATTACGTCATCTATCCCATGCAAGGTGGGGGTACAAATTACAACATTTGTCCAATAGGACTCATTGAAATATATAAGAAGTCATATCACACCCTTAGACCTTTACATGATTTAAAAAAAAAAAATGATATAGATATTTGAAGCCATAGCTAGACTCATCAACCATAATGCCAACAATGCATAATGTGTTTGAAGGCTAATGCCCCCCCTGAACTTGTGCTACATGCGCATTGTCAATCAAGTGATTCATCAAGCCATCTTTGTCAGTCATATAAAAATCAATGAGCAAAGAATATCGTCAAACTGTAATCATTAACATCAGATAGAGCACCCATATCAAAGTTTGACCCACTATTTTTCTGTCATAAAAACATATACGCTCCTTCAGCCATAGAAACCCACGTGTATATGTGACCAAACTTCATGAAACCCACATATAATAACATTCCTTTGAAAAACTGGATTTAACAGTAGGATGATGCAACAACTACTCCCAGCTTTTGTTTGAGATATTCAAATGTTTCTCTGGGCAGTGGTTTAGTGAATATATCAATAACCTATTCTTCGGAGGGAACATACTCCAATTTGACCTTTTGTTCAAGTACTTGTTCTCGTAGAAAATGGTACTTAATGGGTATGTGGTTGGTCTTGGAGTGCATGACTAGATCTTTTGAAATACTGATGGCACTTGTATTATCACATAGAATGGAGATGGGTGGAGTACATGTGATCTGAATGTCTTGCAAAGTTCGCATCATCCAAAGTATTTGTGTGCAGCGAGATGCAACAACCACATATTCTGATTCAGCTGTAGATAAAACAATCGAACTTTGTTTCTTGTTGAACCAAGACACTAACTGAGAACCCATATAAAATGCACCTCCACTAGTGCTCTTTCGATCATCAACACTTCCTGCCCAATCTGCATATGTATATGCATGAAGAGTAAGTTTTGTATCTTTAGGGTACCACAGTCTAAAGTCCTTAGTTCCTTGAAGATATTTGAAGCTTCTTTTGACTGCCTGGAGATGTGATTCCTTTGGATTTGCTTGGAACCTTCCAACAATTCCTACCGCGTGCATGATATCAGGTCTGGTACCTGTTGGATAAAGAAGACTTCCAATCATAGATCTGTAAGGTGGTTGGTTTACTGCTGGCGATTCATCGTAAGAGCTGAGACTGCATCTCGTTACCATTGGAGTACATATTGGTTTAGAATCTTCCATCCTGTACTTCTTCAAGATCTTCTTGAGATATTTGGTTTGTGAAAGAAAGATACCATATTTTGTTTGTTGTACTTGTAGACCAAGAAAATAAGTAATTTCACCAAGTAAGGACATTTCAAATTCTTGTTGCATTATTGAAGCAAAATTCTGACTCATGGATTCTTCATTGCTACCAAAGATGATATCATCAACATGAACAATAGTAAGTATCAGTTTATCATTTTCAACCTTTGTGCATAAATTGTTATCTGCAGAACCTTTTGTGAAACCTTTTTGTTGTATATATTTGTCAAGGAGGTAATACCAAGCCCTTGGAGCCTGTTTTAGACCATAGAGAGCCTTTTTGAGCTTGCATACGAGTTTTGCATCATTTCCAAGAATGAATCGTTCTGGTTGTTCAATATACACTTCTTCTTCTAAATTTCCATTAAGGAAAATTTATTTTACATCCATTTGATATACTTTGAATGTTTGAAAACTAGAAAGGGCAAGAAACACCCTTATAGCTTCAAGTCTGGCAAAAGGTGTAAAGTTTTCTTCAAAATCTATACCTTCTTGTTGAGCATACCCTTTACAAACAAGTCTTGCCTTGTTTCTAATAATTTCTCCATTTTCATTCAGCTTATTCTTAAATATCCATTTTGTTCCTATAACATTTTTATCATGAGGTCTTGGAACTAATTCCCAAGTATCATTCTTTTTAATTTGGTCTAATTCTTCATGCATGGATTTGACCCAACATTCATCTTTGCATGCTTCATGTACATTCTGAGGTTATGTGGATGATAGTAATGCGAGATAACTTGAGGTCCCTTTAAGAGTTCTTGTCTATACTCCAGACCCTTTTTCTCCTAGAATTTGAGATTCTAGACGATTCTTCTGAACATGCCTGGATGGAGTCTTTTCCCTGTCTGTTGTATCTTCTTTTGATGCTTCACTGGTTTCTTCTTCAATATCATTTTGATTTGATGCGGGAAAGCATTCCCCATCTTCCTCATTGTCATGTTCCTTTGATGATTTCATCTGTTTCGTATGTCTGCATGCTTCATGAACTACAACATCAATGATTTCAACAATTTTCCGAAGTCTTTTATTATAACATTTGTATCCTTTACTTATGGAAGAATAACTAAGAAGAATACCTTCATCTACTCTAGGTTCAAACTTACCAAGTTTTTCATCAGTCCTTTTGATAAAACATTTGCTTCCAAAAACTCTAAAGTGTTTTACAGTAGGAGGCTTACCATACCAAAGTTCATGTGGATTTTGATTTCTATTTACCCGAACATTTTCTTTGTTGAGAATAGTCACAACAACAAATGCAACTTCATCCCAGAAGGTTGCAGGAGTTCCAGATTCATCTAGCGTAGCTCGAGCCATTTGTTGAATTGTTCTATTCATTCTTTCTACTACAACATTTTGCTGAGGAGTTCTTGTGGTGGAGAATTTCCTTTTTATTCCATGTTGTTCACAAAAGTCAAAGAATTCATCTAATATGAATTCTCCCCCTCGATCAGATCTGAGACATTTGATTTTTCGATCTGATTCATTTTCAAATAAAGATTTGAAGGCTTTAAACTTTTCAAATGCTTCATCTTTATGTTTTAGAAGACCTATCCAACACATCTTGGAAAAATCATCAATAAAAATAATAAAGTATTCTTCTCCACGAGGTGACTTTTTCCTTGTTGGTCCACATAAATCAATATAGATGAGTTCAATAGGCTTACTTGCTGACCCTTCCTTTTCAATTAAGTGAACTCTGGTTTTCTTACCGATTTGACATGGTTTTCATATGGTTTTTCTGGGAGGTTGATATCTGGAAGATCACGAACTGCCTTGAGCCTACATGCTTTTCTTATTTGAGAAAATCTTAGATGTCCCAACCTTTATGCAACAACCAATTTTCATTTGTTTTGCTTAGATAACATTTTTTGACCTCCTTTGAGTACACACAAGTTTTTTGGCGTTATTGTACCTTTGATCATGGTCTTTCCTATATCAAGTTCACGAACGACACATCCGTTTGATCAAAACACCACTTCATTTCCTTGATCAGACATTTCACTGACACTCAGCAAATTATGCTTTAAACCATCTACATACATGCCATTTCTAGCTTTAACCTTTTATTTCAAGAAAACAAAACCTTTACCTTTAATGACAGCTGGAGTGTCATTTCCAAATGAGACATTATTTTCCTTTTCTAAAGCATTATATGAATGAAGTTTCTCTTTATCACTTGTCGTGTGTTTGGAGCATCCACTATCGATGTACCACTGCTTTTCTTGTCCTTCTGTGTACAAATCTTTACAACATATTTCTATTTGAGATTCCTTCCTTCTCCATATATTGGGATTTAATGGCATTTGCTCCTTTTGAAATGTTGGCCGAAATTTGTTCATGCATTCAGATTTTTCATGACCAAAGTTGTTACAAATCGAGCATTCTATTTCATTTTCAAGAGGATAAAAGTTATTATAGGAACTTTTCTTGATTCCTGTTATACTTCTTTGATTTCGTGCTTCTCTAGTCATGATGGTTTTGTAAGCAACACATTGAGCAGCCTTGTGTCCAAAGTTATGACATGAAAAACATTGCCCATTAAATAAGTTTTTGCGATCATAGAATCTTTTGACATTGTTTACCTGTTGGTTACGGATTCTACTAATATTCATCCTTGGAGTAAATTGAGTATGATTTACCTAATGAGTAGTTTTAGGCCTTTGTTGACGATTGACATATTGTTCACTCGTCTTTGCTGCATCAAGATAGCTTCTGGTGGAGGTTGACGACTTCTGTGATTGAGATGATTCTTTAGTATATCCAAGACCTATCTTTATCATAGGAGAATGTTGAACTTTGATAATTTCATTTAAAGTTTTTGATCCTTTAATAAATCTAAGATTGAGATATTTTGTCTCCTCAAGATCTTTTCTTAGACCCACAATTTCACATTCTAGGTTTTCATTGTGTTTTTCTCTTTCAGCAAGTTAGTGTGTCAAAGTATCTATGATCATATTCTTTTCTTATAAACAAATTTTGAGTTTAGTGATTTCTTCAAGAAAATATTCCTCTTTTAATGCATCCAAGAAATCAACATTGTCATAGGCCATGAGAAGTCTATAATCTTGTTCAGTTTCATCTTCATCATTATTAGATAAACCATCACTATCTTCATGCGTATAGTAACTCCTTCTATTTACAACATGTTTTTTATTGCCTTTTGCATATTCCTTCCCTTTTTCATATTTGTCTTTATGAGGACATTTGGTAGCATAGTGACCAACTCTACCACAAGCAAAGAATTTGACAAGTAGCTTACGTTTGAATCTTCTGGAACCCCGTTGAAGCTTCTTGACAAAATTTACCTCACCTTCTTCTTTTGAAATGTGTCTTTATTCATGATGCTCTTCCTTTTCTCTTCCCTTTGCTGATGCTTTAAATGAGGCTTCTCTCATATCTGATAGACCTCCTTTTCTCATTTCAAAGGCAGTTAGGATTCCATGGAGTTGAGTCATTGTAATAGTTTGAAGATCCTATTTTTCTTCTTTGGAAAACACTTTTGACTCAAATTTAGAAGACAAAGATCTCAAAATTTTCTCAACTAATCTAACTTCCTTTATCTCTTCATCCATATTATTCATACAATTAACAATCTCATCTATACGTAAGAAGTAACTAGCAACACTCTCATCACTATGCATCTTAAGAGTTTCATACTGAATTTGGAGAGTTTGAATCTTAGCACGATTTACCTGAGAGTCTCCTTCATAGCTTTGAATGATTTTTTCCCATATTTTTTGGTTGCCTTGAGTTGCATGACTTTGACGAATTCTAATTCTGACAGACTTCCCAATAATGTATTGATAGCTTTGGCATTGGTTTCATGTAACTTCTTACCTGCAGAGTCTGTAGGAATTGCAGCTGGAAATTGATATCCTCCTACAATTTCCCAAACATCTGCTCCACGTGATTGTAGATAAGCCCTAGTTCTTATTTTCCCATATACTAAGTTTCTCCCATTGAAGATTGGTGGTCTGATGGATCCCATGCCTTCGTTATTATTCATCTTAAAAGATATTCCTTCAAGCATTCAAGCTTCTTCAGAAGGACCAGCTCTGATACCAATTGTTGGAAATAATACTGAGAGGGGGGTGAATCAATATTATCTGATCAATAATTTTTCTTTTCTCAAATATAGTTATATACACTACTTTTGTAAAGTGTACTACCGTGTACATACAACTATGATTAGAGAAACTAGCGTACACCCAAAAAACTTGTGATTTAGACAATTTATCATGTGTTGATCTTTAACCAGTGCATCAATAACTTATTAAACAGAGCAGTAAAAATAGAATAAACCATCACACATAAGCAACACACATGAACACCAAGATTTAAGGTGGAAACCCAATGTGGGTGAAAGCCACCTGCTGTTGTCGTCTCTGTCTTCTTTTAATAATAAGAAAATCTGTTTAAAATCTTGTACTGGTGTAGACTTATCCCAGTACGCAGGCACCCACCTACAGAAGGCTAGAACCTTCTCTCATTTTCCAGCTTCTACTCAAAGGGAGCTGCAACCCCCTAGCTCTTGTACTAGCTAATGTGATTACTAGTACGTAGGCACCGACTTACAGAAGGCTATGACCTTCTCTCTTCCTCTAGGGACCATGTTTCATAAATTTTCAAACTGGATGCTTCTGGTTCCCAACAATACACATGAAGGCCTCGTTTCATCAAATTTTCATACTGGACCCATCAGGAACTTTGAAACTCAAATTGCATCAACCAACAATCAGTTAATTTGAACAATCAGATCACTGTCACTAGAACATTGTGCTGATCCCAGAAACCTACATCACCATTCAGAACCAGCTGCAACCTTAAAAATCATGCATCAGAATGTATACGGTACTTTACTGAACCCAACCTGCGTGTATACGCTACTTCATGTAATCAAACCTACATATACTTTCAAGAATGCTGAAACATAAAATTTCTGAATCAAGTCTGTACCATCTAGTAGTATGTTGACCATCTACTGTCTATTTATAGAGATTTACACAGGTAGTAGTAGAGATCACCCTTCTCACTTATTCAATCAATCAATCAGATACCAAACTCCTCATGCATTCAATTTTACATTCATATCTAAGAAGACATCATTAACAGATAGCAGTAAAACAACAAAATTGATCAGATAGATCAGTCAGATCAGAAGAAGAGGATTTTCTTTTGTATATGCTATTTTGAAGAGTAGAACTTGCATGTACACATGCTTTTGTAGAGACAAACCAACGTACATATCTGCAAATATTAACTCATAACTTCGTTGCACTTTCGGACTTTAGACAAACCCAGATCATGACATTTAATGAGCAAAACAGGTGTACATAATCAGATCTAGCCCAACCAATATCAGATCATTCAATAATAAGTCATTTCAAGTCTCATGATCATGATCCAATATTGAATTCAAGGTGCACAAATTATTTCAGATCAAATCACAAACATAGCCCCTGCAACATAAAATATACTTCAGATAGAAGTATTCCTTAGAAACCCATACACTTTCACACTTGGCCTTATGATCTTCTCCTCCTTATATAGCTTTAGGCCCTTTGTGAATACCTTGGACCAAAACCACTTAGTACTAATACCTTGGACCAAATACCTAGGGTCAATACCTCAGACCAAAACCTTGGTTTTCCAACATGTACGGTCTTTTCCTCCTGTGGGAGTACGTGTATATGTATATGCTCTGTTTGTTCTGTGGACTAGTGTGTATACACCTTTTTGACTAAGTGGACATGTGTATAATTCTTAAACTACTTTTCATCATCTTTTCCTTTACCTTCTTTATTTTGACCAGTAGACCTTAGATCCACCTTCCTTTTCTTTTGTATCACTACCTTAGTTACCTCTAAATGTACCTGCTGTACTGTAAGTTGCCTTTTACCAACACTGAATTGACCTGTGAGTGGGTTTCCATCAAGAACAACACTTGTATCATAATGCCAACACATTCTTAGCTACCCTCTAAAATAATTTGGTTGGCCTAACCATAGCTTGCCAGCTTAGCTGGTTGAATGCATAACATATATGTCGTTGTGTGTTCACAAGATACATTAGTGAACCCACCAACTTCTGGTAAATAGTAAAATCCACTTCCTCACCTGAGGTGGAATCCTCTTTCCTCCAGTTGGGCATTAGAGGTGCCTCCATGGGTTTGCAACTGTCCTTGTGGAACCTCTAAAGTATCTCGTTCGCATGCTTTCCCTAAGAGACAAACAGTTCCCCATCACCTTTCTATACTTCCAATCCGAGGAAGTAGTGCATGAGACCCATGTCCTTCATTTCAAACTCTCTTACAAGGTCCTCCTTGCAAGATCTAATAACTTGTTCATCACCAGTTAAAATAAAGTCATCAACATATAATATAATAATCAACAATTTAACTTCTACCAAAATATGATAGAGGTTTTCATCCACTTCAATTTTAGTGAATCCGAAATTGGTGAGCTAGCTATCGATCCTGGTGTAACAAGCACGGGGCGCTTGCTTGAGACTGTACAATGCTCGCTTATATTTTCACACATGAGAATCCCGATCAAAAGTCTTGAAGCCTTCTGGTTGCTAGATATACACCTCATCCTCAATAAATCGATTGAGGAATTCTTTTTTCACATCCATCTGGCGGATCTTCCACCCCATCTGTGTAGCCAGAGAAATAATTGATCTAATGGATGAGTACCTTGCTATAGGAGCAAAGGTCTCCTCATAATCAATCCCCTCAACTTGAGAGTACTGCTTGGACACAAATATGGCCTTGTACTTTTCTATGCTTCCATTCATTGCATGCTTTACCTTGAATATCCATCTCAAACCCACAACTGGTTTATCTATTGGTATTGGGACTACTTCCCAAATTTTTTTCTTTATAATGGATTCATATTCCTCCACCATTGCATCATCCCATACATGTTTCTCTATTGCTTCCTCGAAAGAGGATTGTTGAGTCTCTAGAAGCTTAGTCATTAGAGACATGTATCTAGTGTACTGATCTAGTGGCCTTCTCTACTTGCGTTGATTTGAAGGAGCACCTACATTCTACCTCGCATCCTTAACAAGTCCCTCAGCTTCCCTGGCCCTTTCCTTGTTCTTTTGATGGTTATGCTTGAGTGGTTGTCTCCATTCTCTACTCCTGAATTTGTGGCTTCTCCACAACTTCATGAGGTTCATACTTTGGAGATAAAAGCTCATCTTATGGTGGGATATAAAGCTCCTTCTCAACAGAGCATCGCATGGCTTTATCTTCATCAAATTTTACATCCCTTTGCACATCTATTAATATGAGGGATGACAAGTATACATGGTAGTTGTGGGGAGTTTCTATGTAACCCATAAATGCCCTCAATTCTGTTGGCAACTCTAGCTTCTTCCTTGATTCTTTGGAGACATCACAGTAAGAAAAGGTTCCAAAAATCCTGAAGTGCGACACATTCAACTTTCTCCTCGAGAAATCCTCCTCTCGTGCAATCACGCCAAGAATCTGATGAGGAATCCATTTTTGTAAATAGACTATTTTTTTGCATGCCTTGGACCACAAATGCAGAGGATGGACTTGGTCATGCAACATCTCTCTCGCTGCTCCCATAATGCTACATTTCTTCCTCTCAGCCACCCCATTCTACTGTGGGTTGTGGGGTGTTGTCAACTCTCATCAAATGCCTAATTTTTCACATAAATTTTTAAATTCTTTCAGCACATTCTCACCTCCATTATCTCTCTTGAGAACTTTCACCTTCTTTCCCATTTCTTTCTCAACCAGTGCCTTGAATTCTATAAACTTGGAAAATGTCTCATCCTTCTTCTGCATGAAGAAGATCTAGCACTTCCGTGAAAATTCATCAATAAAAATGACAAAATATTTGTGCCTAGTAATGGAGGTTGTTGAGAAAGGTGCACATACATCAGAGTAGATCCTTTGAAGGATTGCATGTTCTTTGTTGTCTCGATCATGGAATGTGGATTTTGAGTACTTCCCCAAAGTACATCCTTTGCATACATCCTGCTTCTCATGTGGTCCTTTGGAGAGGCCTGTGGTTATCTGTTGCATGATCTTCAATGTGCCATGATGCAAATGACCAAGTCTTATATGCCAAATTTCACCGACATCGCAGCTCTGTACTGGTTCTTCACACAAACCTCGATCTTCTTCACCTATATCGTGGCTATGTGTCTCAGGAATTCCTTTCCTTTGCTAAAGATCACATCATAACCACAGTCTTCCAAAAGTGCAACAAAGACAAGATTTTTCTTTAGGCCCGAAACAAACATGACATCCTTGAGCCTGAGGGGGAGCCTGACTCCCCCAGAAAGGTTACTATACCAATCTTCGTCGCATTATACTATCTGTTGTCCCCCACACACTCCCCATCATTATGTTGGCCATGCATTCATTGCGGGAAAAGTCAAGCTCAAACTATGAAGACAAAGCTTCACCTACAACTCCTCCCAAGGTCTTATTGCTTTCCTTCTTGTGTGGACACTTCATGGCATAATGCCTGAATTCATGACAATGGAATCATTTAATTCTTAATAGATAATTCTTCTTTCCCCCTAGAATGGATTCTGGTTTGGATTAGGATTTCTTCCCTTTTCCCTTATTTTCCTTTCCATCCAATGTAAAGTTTTCTTCACCCTCACCCTTGGATGAATTCTCATCTCTGGTATTCTGCCTCATTTCCTCTTGTACCAAGTCGAAAAATAAGCGCTCCCAACTTGGTAGTTTATCCCTCCCATTCAGTGAATCTTGATAGCTATGCCAAATCTCGGGAAGGCCCAACAGGGCTAAGGTTACCAAGTTTTCTTCAAGGACATTAACACCGACCCTGCCAAGTTCATCACAACACTGTGTAAACTTGCTCAGATACTACAAAATTGTGTCATTCTTCTACATGTTGATACTTCGAAGTTTTTCCTTGAGTGTAAACTTCGTATGATCACTACTATTCTCTAACAATTTTGTTAGTTCTTTCCACATCGCGAAGGGAGTTTCTTTTCCATGGAGATTCAAGACAATTTGATCTCGTACTCCCTCCAAGATGATGGTCCTCACCTAGGCTACATCTTTCTTCCACTAAGCAAGGTTTTTGATCCGAACTGAAATAGGAACACAACAACTTATAGATATAATCATAAACACATAGATGTAGCAGAAAAAACAATTCATTTCATTAATAGACAAATATTGAACTATGCTTACAAATAGAATGGAAATAAGATAGCTCAGGCGATGGTAGCTTATCTCTGAGAAGAGATGTTGCGGCTACATGCCTTTGAACTATGTTACAATGAGGCTCAAGGGCCCATTTATTATTGAAAAACATGATAAAACCCTAAACAACCAAAACCCTAACCCCAGGAGATGTAACACCAAGAGTTTGTGGGCCCTTTGGGGTTAGTTAGGCAACCAACTTCCCGAGGTCGTAACTTGGTCATATTATCTCTGTTTGGTGCTTATGATACCTTTTTGGAAAGGTATCACCAAGTACTACATGTTTATCCACAAGCCCTTGCCTACATCTGTGGAGCTTCTGGAGAACCCAAAAAATGTCATTTAGGGGGTCAAAACTGCTCTAGAAGTTCAAGACCTGAAAAAATGCTAAAAATAGTAAATGTTGAAATGAAAAAGGAAACATATGAAACTGGCTGGGGTATCTAGGTGGAATAGGCGGGTGGCCACCAATATCCACTTGGATCATTCCTCCCCCCTTAGGAAGCAATGTTCCCCATTGCGTGCAAAGCCTCCATGGGGTGAGGAAATTTCTGTTGTACCTAGTCCCTGGTAAACCACTTGCCCTGGTGAAGGAGTTGGCATGCTTTGACAACTTGATATAACTGTATCCTCTATTGGCGAGTGTTCTTGATTTGTGTGTCCATGATCTGATCAATTATGGCTTGTTCCATGTAGTCTAGGTAGAGCTATGTTGGCGTGAGTTGTTCTGCAATGTCAGATGTGTCCAACAATGGTGGAAATTATGGTCGAAGGTGATTTACATTGAACACTCGGTGTATACCAAGGAATGGTGGGATGCTGAGCTCGAAGGAATTTTCATCGATGACCTTGGTGATGGTGTACAGACCATATTGGAGCGGGCGAAGCTTGCGGTGGGGTCCAGCAAGGTGCTCCTTCTGCAAATGTAGCCAAACTTTGCCTGGAACTTGTGTAACACTCGATGTTGATCATGATGTTGCTTATATTTAGCATTGGCTCTATCCAATATATCATGGACCTATTGGTGGATGTGTTGAATATGCTTAATGAAGTTGTTAGCCCTTTCAGATTCGGATTGAACGTGATCTGAATCTACCTGAGTGGCTGCAAATGGTATGGCCACATCACTAGGGCATAATGGTTGAAATCTCAGCCCTACCTGAAAGGGGTTGTGGCCTATTGGGATGTGGAGAGCTATGTTATAGTTGTGTTGGACATAGGGGAGAATTTCATACCATGTGCATGGATGCTTAGAGTTGTACATGCACAGAATGTGTACGATCATCCTGTTGAAAACCTCTGTTTGGCCATCGGTTTGGGGATAGAAAGTCGTGGATGTAGTAATTTTTGTATCTAGCATCGACCAGAGAATTGACCAAAATGCACTCAGGATTATTTTGTCCTGATCTGAGATAATGGACTGTGGGATCCCAAAGTGTACCCACACTCGCTCAAAGTAGAGCTTAGCAGTGGCCTCTACTGTGATATTCTTCTTATAGGCTATCGTAATGGCCATATTAGAGAACCTGTCGGCGACCATGAAAACACAATCATTGTCGTGCTTAGTAGAAGGAAGGCCCAACATGTAATCCATGGAGATAAATTCCCAAGGCCAATTAGGAGTAGGTACAGGAGTATGCATGCCTTGCTTTTTGATGGCTGGTTTGGAAATGGCATAGGTGTTGCAGGATCTAATGTACTTCCCAACATCTTGACAAAGTTTCAGCCAATAAAAATACTTCTGTAATATCAACATTGTTTTCTCTACTTTGAAATGTCCAATGACCGGTCTGTAGTGTTTCTCCCAAATAATCTTGGCATGCTCACTTGAAGGAACACAAATCCATCTTTTGTGGCACAATAGTGCATCCTGAAGGTGAAAATTTGGAACGTGCTTCCTTGCCAAGAATTTCTGGTATATGTTGTCGAATTCAGGATCACTCTTGTAAAGATGCGACCACCCCAATGTCTCGTGCCCACAAGAGTCGAGCATAGTGATCAGCATCATGACTGGTGGTCGACTGAGGCAATCAATGACGTTATTAGTGATGTTGTTCTTATACTTATTGTTCAAGTGGAACTGCTGCAGATATGTGGACCATTTCTGATGGCGGTCATTCTGCAACTTCCCTTGTGTCTATATGAACTGTAAAGGTCGATGCTTTATGTGGATGACCGTTTCCTTCTCCAAAATGTAATGCTTCCATTGACGGCAAGCTTGCACAATGGAATACATTTCTTTGTTGTAAGTGGGTTACTTTTGGACTATGTCTGAAAGTGTCTCACTGTGGTAAGCCACTGGATGCCCATGCTGAGTAAGAACCACACCAATAACATAGTCAGGGGCATCTGTTACAATCTCAAATGGTTGTTGTAGGTCTTGTAATGTGAGCACTAGTGCAGAACAAAGGCGATTCTTCAACTCAGAGAACGTTTTTTGTTGGGGTTCCAACAAAAAAAAACTTTTCTTTCGCTCTACGATTGGTGACTAGACTTAAAGGCCAAGTGATATGAGAGAACCCCAACACGAACCTATAGTAGAAATTGGCAAGACCCAAAAACCCGCGGAGCTCTGTTAGAGTAGTTGGGGCTAGCCAATCGACAATGACTTGTATCTTGGATGGGTCCACAAGTACACCCTGCTCATCAATGATGTATCTCAGATATTGAACCTGGGTCAGGCCAAAGGTGCATTTCTCTAAGTTAGCACACAACTTGTGTTGTCGCGAGGTTTGAAGGACCTGTCAAATATAATGGAGGTTCTCTTCCCATCTCTAGTTGAAGATAAAGATGTCATATGAATACACGACCATGAATTCATTGGTGAAGGGTCGCAAGATATCGTCCATTAGTATCATGAAGGTTGCGGGGGCATTCGTCAATCCGAATGACATGACCAACCATTTGAAAAAGCCCTCCTTGGATTTCAAGGCAATCTTCCACACATCGGAGGGTTTGAT
>APFE030808656.1:0-14438 GCA_000404065.3 Pinus taeda
CAGGATGTCTCTGAATTGCTACAGGATGGTCTACCGTGGAGGACTGAGGTGAGGGAAAGGTGATGGACGGGTAGGAAGGGATGTGAGAGATAGGGATCAGGCTGGTGATGGTTCAGGAATGGAAGGATGAGATGGGAAACAGGTGTAGGGAGCGTGTTGGAGTGATGGATGTGAAAGGTCAAGGAATGAGGCTACGTGAGAATTAGGAAATTTTTAGGAAAGGGCAGAACGCGGTGTAAGGCAAAGAAACGTGGCTGCATGCAAGGTCAAAACAGAAAGGATGGCAATGAATGAGATGGAAAAGAGTGTAAATGAAACAAATGACCAAAAACTGCTTATCAAACCAGAAATGCATCAACCTACACTAAGTGTATCGTGGCTTTGTTGAACAGTGACCCAAAACGCAAGGAGAAATACGTATGGGACTGTGATGAAGAGATATGTGGTTCGTGTGAATGACAAGGAAGCATCTAAATCCAAATCATAACTGTATCAACCAAACTCATGCGTGTTTTTGGTGGTCTGCTATGGATTGCACCCCAATCTTCAAACGAGATGGCAGTGAGCCTTAACAAACGATTTTGCTGGAGCTCCAATGGATGTAATGTATCATTTGCTACGTTAAACAAGTGAAAGTAATTGTACCATAAACAAAATCTATCTAACTCATAAGAGAATCGAATTACAAGACTGCTATTCAGATTGCATGTGCAAATGAAACTCAAAGTGCTGGAAGAAGAAATAGAAACAATACTACAACAGAGGGGATCTATGGCTCTCAGGTTGGGCCCTAACCTGAGAGCTATAGTCTCCTAATAAAACTCAGGAATCGATCACAAACTGTCCTCTTTATTCATAATTCAACGTCATGCTAAACTGGCTTACAGCAAAAGAAAACAAAACTGGACTGATTCCAAAATGATATGATAACCCAAAAGATTCAACAACCTATCTAAGGCTACGACCTCCATATTTATACAAAAAAATGATGATCTGCCAAGTAGCCTTGATTCTCGGAGCTCGGCTGTCCAACTGAAGTTTAACTGCGGATTTGTGAGGCAGTCAACAGTTGATGACTGCTGTTCCTGTAGGACAGCTGGCTACTTCTGAGGCTCGGAGGGGAGATTGATTGGAGCTCAGAGTTCTCGGTGGGAATCACGAGGAATGTCCCAATACTGTGGACATCCTTCCACAAAATCAGCAGTGCCACCTTATGTCTCCTTACTCCTTTTACGTTGTCTTTTGTTCCCCTTTTTTAATGCCAAAACCTGGAATCACAATGCATTAGTCACGTGGATAAAGTGTCTAACCTTCATCCTACAAACAACATGAAATAACTAAGAAATGCATGCATAAGCAAATAAAAATGAATGGTTTGAGCAAGTAAAGTAGGCCAAAATGAGCCCGAATTGTACCAAAATTGGGGCTCATCAGCAGGTTCCTAAGAAGGAAGCAAATAAATCTACTAGTTCAGAGGGAACATTCACAATAGTAGATAATTTGTTAGAGTTGAAGATAGATCCAAGTGGACAAGGTTCTTCCAAGAATCCCTTCCTGGCTAAGGGGGAGTGTTGAAAATGTAGCAAGGAATGATTTCTTTGACTTGTGCCTTAGTCAAAGATGCTAATTCAAATTTAGTCTCACAGTTACTTTAGTTAGTTTTCATTTAACATGTGTGATGTGGTCTATCACTAATTTATTTTTAGTTAATTCAAGTTAGATAGATTTCAGTGATTTGTGGACTAGTTGATGGCTAAAATTAGCTATCTAGTGGAGTTTGCTCTAGTGTTTGTTAGTTAACTGATCTCTAGTTCTAGAATATAGATAGCCTTGAGTTTAGTTGATTATTTTTACTTTTATTTATTTATTTTTAACTCAGGTAACTCTTAGTTATCAATAACAACTACTAAATCTAGCCCTAGTAAGTAATGCAATTTGAATTTCCTATTGAGATTGTATGAAGGTACAATTGTATTAATTTATTGTATACAAGTTTTTGTGTAGAGGATTGAGGATAAAGGGAGAGAATTTATCTTAGGAATTGTGCAAGGAAATAGGAGAAGTTCCCATTTTTAGACGCATATTTGCGCCAGGAGATAGGAGCTCCTAAAAAGCCTTATTTGCCTAGGTGTTGGGCAAGCCTTGAGAGAGAATCGATCATATTGCAAAAAGCTTCAGGCTTGAAGTAAATTATATGTGATAGATCATATTGCTTAATTGATTTAATATAAGAAATGGGGTTTTCCAAGTTGGGTTCCCCAAATATATTTTGTGTTCTATGTGTGAATGTGTTTCATGTTTTAGATATATTTTGTGTTCCCCAGTTGGTTCATGTCTTAGCAATGTTGGCTTTCTTATTTGTGTTATTTAGAATTAAGAAATACTTTCTATTTTCTAAATTAAGTAAGACCACCTATTTGTAGTATCTTATATTCCTTTCATTTTCTAAATCTTTCTTGCACCACCAAATCTATTTAAATTTAGATGTAATAATAGTTTTAATATTATCAATATCCAACAAAATGACATTTTCCTCTATTCCCTAATACCTTAACCCAGACTTGGAATCTTGATATCATCCTTGCTTGAGCCAATGATAATTATGACTAGAGTTAAACATAATATGTATTTTACTCTCTTTCGCAACTCCATTTTCTAATTTCCAAATGATTTACCTCTTGCAACATGCTAGAGAACACACTTTCAATTGAAATTCATATATCCTTGATGCAAAAGGTTACAATGAATATTAAACAATGCACACTTTCCATTGAAATAAGGTTATAATGAATATTAAACAATGACTTACCTATAAGTATGAAAAATCATTAATTCAAATTATTTTTTTTATTTAAAAATAAATGAAACCCATGAAAACTTCATTATTTTGATTTTTCTTTGTTGATAACTGATGAGCCCCAAAAATAGGTAACTATATGGGCTCATTTTGCCTATTGTTTCCATTTAATCCACTATTATCCATAGTTTTGTGCATGTTTTTGAGTATATTTATGTTAATTGAGTGAATGGGGACAGTCACTTTGCCATGAAGTCTAATTAGTGTTTATTGCAGATTTTTTGGACATTTTTGGACCAAGACCAAGCATTTATGAGAAGATTGACAGCCAAAAATCGAAGAAACCAAGCTGAGGACTTATAGGAAGGGTGTCTCCTGCGTTAATGACCCCTTCCTCGAGTTCTCTACCAGCAACTCGGAGTTCAAAGGCCACCACATCGATAATCACAAGGGCAGTCGAGTAGGTCTAGTGAAGTTGTTGTTATCTGCAAGTTTTGGCAGTCGAGTTCCTAAAGTTTAGGACGACTATTGGGAGTCCTAAATTTGTATAAATAAGAAGGGCTCAGGCCTCAGTAGGTTAGCTATTGAACAGTCTATTTTCGCACTTTAGTGTAGCTCTGCATTCAGCTCATTTTCGAGCTCTTTCTGTAGACAATTTTGTGATATGACTATTATTTTTTGATCAATGAAGATGAATTCAGCCTTGAACTAGCAGTGATCTTTCTAAGGGGATGTAGCTCTTGGGGTTGGGCCCAACCCAAGTGCCCAGTACCTCCTTCTTGTATTTATATGTGTTTTTCTTGCATTCATGAAATAATTTCTGTTGTTTAGATTAAATATTGTTTTGTTACTTAGGTTGTTTTTTATGATTAGAATAGTTGTTCTAGTTTCAAGATTGATTAGGTAGTTTGCTGCAATAATAGAAGAAGATACACAAAAAGGCCACCAAGCAGGCCTTGATCTCCTTTCTCCCTCTGTGGGACCATGAATTGAGACCAAGGCACTCTTGCTGCGACCAAAACACTGTTTTTGTTTTCCAATGCAATTGCTAGTGAGAGATTTTGAGTTGGAGAAATTAATGGTAGTTGTATTTACATGATTAGATCTGTTCTTGCTCAATTCCCATGTTTTTATTGCATCATTTCTTGTCCATAAAATTTTGTTCAGCACTTTTCTGGTTTTTAGGGTAGAATTAGGGTAAAATAGGTAAAACTCTATTTTTTTAATTCTCCTTGAATCAGTAATTAGAAGCAGGTGTGTATCTCACTTGAATACCATCCCAGCTTATCATCCTTTCATCACCCAACCTACTCCAGTCTATTCTCAAGGTTTTCGCCACTCATTCGCCACACTTTCCCAAACAGCCCTAATTTCCACGTTTTTGTGCAAAATCGCTTTCTTATCCTTTGAACCAATCCAACCATCACCTTCATGTTTGATATTCATTGATAGAGTCCTAGACCCTCTAACACCCTCATCCAACCTTCATTTCCTTTTTCGCACCATTTTTCCTCCTCCAAACCTTCAAAAATCACTTTCGGCCTGCTCCTGTAGAACTTACTATAGATCCTCCGCAGACTTCCTGTAGAAGTTCATGTGAGCGATTTTTTGAAATCTGATCGCAATGGAATTCTCTAGAAGGGTGCTAGGGACTCTCTAGGTCCTCTCCACACCTTTCTCATCATCTGCAATAGCCAACACCATCTCCCTTCGCCATCAAACCTCTGCACATTCACAAATAGTTAAAACACAAACACAATAATTGTGCATAAATTGCTCAAAAGTACAAAAAGATGGTTCTTCCACATTTTCCTTCAGAAGTGGCTTAAGTACATGCATTTTACTTTAACAGTAGTCCATGGCATCCATTTATCACAGATTCCCTTGTTCGATGGAGATATCACTCACCTGTCATTACTTGATTTATGAATTAACAAGCTAAATGGTGTCATCCTATCTACTCTAGTAAGGCTAAGAAATCTCAAGAGCTTCAATGTATGTGACAATTGGCTTAGTGGTCTTGTTCCATCCTCCTTGGTGATAAAATTCAATGATAGCTCTATTTTAGTGAATTTGGGTCAGTGTGGATATGAATCACCAAGTGGGTCTCTAGCAGCATCTCAAGTGAGCTAACAAGAAAAAAGGGAAGAAAATTAAAAACTATATGGCTCTTTTTGATTATTATTGGGAGCATCCTTGGCTTGATGATGATCATTTGTTTAGTTCTCCTTTTCTATTTATTGGGTCAAAAATGTACTAGCAAAGCTGCCAAAGAGACGAGCACTGCTTCTCCATCTGCTGGGATTGAACATGGGGGCTTCACTAGGGGAGAAATACCATACCACATGCATTCATATTGGGAGGTATTAATGAGGAAAAATTGACATAATATATTGGGGGATATATAGGTGGTAAAGGGTTTTTATATTGGCAAGTATAAAAAATGGAGCTCAAAGTTAATGAAAATATATAAAGAGGTATACAAAATGTTAATGAAAAAATGGATACCTACAATATCTAGTGAAAGTAGAGGTTTTTTAAATTGGTAAGGTGTATTGGGTTCATATTGGTAGGGGGTTAAAAAATGTAATTTTTATAGGTATTTTCCAATATGTAGTCAAATTAAGGGTATTGTTTAATATGCCACCAATGCACGTGATATGTCAGAGTTTCATTCAGTGAAGCCCCCGTGCGGTAGAAGGAGGAGAGGTAGGAGGAAAGATTGCTCACTTTGATGGCCCTCTAGTATTCACAATATATGATTTACTTTTTGTAGCTACAAAAGTAATGGGATACACAAGTAATGTGAAAGACACAACCACTTTCACATTCCCACCACCAATGAAATTGAAGAATTCTTCTTGAACAAAGATGATTCACTAATTGGAAATAACCAGTCATTCAATTTAAAATTGTGCAATTATTGATACAAAACATGAATGCCATGACTCCGGAAGACATGACCACACAAAATGCAGATCGCAGAAGCCTCAAATCTATAACATTTCAATTTTTGAATGTTTATTAAGTTAAAGTGTGGTCGAGTGTGTTTTTATTATCTAGTTGTAAGTCTCGAGTGTGTTTTTATTATTTAGATATAGGTCTAAGACTCACTAAAATATTTTTTAGTTGGTAAACTATGGATTTAAAGTACTTATCAACATTTGTTTATGCATATGCATCCAATGAGTATGGTTCTTCCTGGTGTTATCAGTTTCAAATTAACTGGCAATCTCAATAATGGAGTGATAGCTACACACTTGGTTCTAATGGTGACTCAATTTTTTTGAAAGCAAAGGCCATGGAAACTTTGTAGAGTTCTATGTTAAGTTTAAATGTGCACATTGGGCACATTTGCACTTTTCTTGTTGTTACCATGGTTGCAATTATTTAAAGCTCTATGATTATTGCTTGGAATTACTTTACAAAAAACTTTGGAAGTTATTTTTGTTGTAGGATTATTGTTAACATGCTATTAATTTAGGTGATGGCATGGGTGAATTATCACTTGCGGATAATGCAACTATTACACATGTATCTAGAGTATGGGGAAACCATGGGATTTTTCCTTGTATATCATGTTACTTTGTAGTATTTGTGGTTAACAGGTTGCACATGTCTCCATAGTATGGGGAAACCATGGGATTTTTCCTTGTAGATCATGTTACTCTGTAGTATTTGAGTTTAACAGGTTGTAGTATTTGAGTTTAACAAGTTGCAGTGATAAGAGAGTGAGCATTGTTTAATCTTTGATTGCACTATAAGTTAATTGCATTTTGGCATTCTTTTCTGTTTCTAATAAATTTTGAAGTCATTTGTAGGTAAGGATGCTTGAGGCTTTCCTTCATGCCAACAAAATGTTTGTGGACTATAATGTGGTCGCCTCAACTGTAATTAAAGAAAATTTTAACGGGGATTGTCATATTTGATTTTGTCTCATCAAAGGCTTGAATTACAACCACAAATAGAGAGGACTTATTCATCATAATTGGAATTGGATCTTTCATCTTTTGAATGATTTACAGATAGATTTACAAATAGGTAATGACCTAATAATAACAATAAAATGGTCCTTTTGGGTATTAATTTCATTTTTTCCCCTTTTTTCTTCCATGTACATTCGTGTTGGTGAGGATTATGGTGGGCGAGCCACTTGTATTCTCACATTTGTGTTATGATGTTTGTTACATTTTGATTTTTGGAATTCTGGTATGGGTATATGACAGTGTGTGGCCTCTCATAGAGGCTGAAAGCCTCTCAATTCGAATAGTTGTTAACTTACTTCTTTGGATGTAGCTAAGCTTTTGTGTAGAGAGGCTCACTAGAATGACATAGAGGTTGAAAGCCTCTCAATTTGAACATTTGGTTGCTTATTTCTTTGGATGTAGCTTAGATTTCATGCAAAGAGGCTCACTGGAACAACTTCTAATTCTCATAACGGAAACTAACAGTAATGGAAACTTACAATAAATATATGGGGAAATGGAAAAATAAGCAATAATATTTGAGATAACGTTATCAACATGGCCTAACTCGACAAAATCGTGATGAAACTTGACAAAATAAATGTCATCTGAATCTCTACAGTAAGGGATGATGAATCTCTATGGTGTCACTAAGAAGAACCTCAAAATAAGACTCCTATCGATGTAAAACTGCATTTTTAAATAAAATAAATTAGACAAAGAAATAAATAAATAGGTTTATTAAAGCTACATCATATAATTAAAACATTTGGCATATTGCATTATAAAAAGGCTTCTCCATAAATGTGAGAGTATGATACATACAAGCAATGAACATTTTTGTTCCCATGATACTAATATGTGACTTCATTATCATTTTTTCACTCTAGGACTGGTAATTATTTGTAAACTTATGGACATAAAGTAGAAATATCCAATACTAATGATACTATAATCATTTCGATGATCATAACTCAGGAGTGGCTAGATAAGCCATTATCTCACTCTCATGGTTATAATGGATTTCATGTACCATACAATTCACATTTTATGTAAACCTTTTCCAAATGTTCATAATGTTGTTTTCCCTATGACATTGAGAATGTTGCATAACAATATCAAATTATTTGAATAGTTGGCAATTAGACAATCTCTTTAATGCATCACACTTCATTGCGGGGCTATCTATCAACATTGAATGAATCATATACAAAAATATGTCTAGGCCTAGTTTGATGAGTGAAAGTTACATCAAAATGGAGTATTCCAACCATAAATGAACCTCTTATCATCTCATTATGCATGGAATTTAGAGGTTGTATATAAAAGAATACTAGGCAAGTCCTAGGTACAATGAAATGTGTTTATTTTCCAGTCCTAAAGAAAAACTTGACCTGAGAATTCGAATCAAGATAAGACTATGTAATAACAATAAAGAAACATAGTTATTCACTACCTTCATTTTAAGCAAGGGTGCTTAATTTTTTTTTTTGAAATTTGTAGATGACTTAAGGTTCATCCTAAGAATAAATGTTACTAGATATGATTAATTATGTCACATGCAATTGTCTACTGATACGTTAAATTTTCTCATGACATTATGGTGAATTTCGAATAAAATGAAATGGCAACAAACTAACCTCTATGGACAAATTTCTTTTTGGACATGAATGGTCAAATGCTAAATCAATTCCCTTGTTCAAGTGAAAGACAATGCCCACCTACTATTTAATGAAGAGAACTAAAAAGTGTCAAATAAGATTTAGTCAAGTTTCAAGATATGTTTAAGGTCTAAGATATATCTGTGATTTTTTTCTCAACCCAATTTTTTTAAGTTATCAAATGTGTTATGCAGCCAAGTGATTGTACTTTTTTTTTTCTTATCAAATATCCATAGTGTGATTTTTCTTTTGAAAAAAAAACAAAACTAAAAAATATACCTATAAAAAATAACACTACGAAATATCGAATATATATTTTTCTTTTATCTATTTTATTACAATTTCAACATAATATGAACAAAAATTAATTTTAACAATATGGTGAAATAAAAAGTGCACTTCCCAAACGTATGATACTTCACTTAAGAAGTTAAATACATATGTTACTCCCATCAAAATAAAAATAAGTGTGTTGAAGGTTAAACCAGTATGCAAAAAAAACATCAAATCCGTCCAAAAGAATGATAAGTGTCTCCAAATCTCATTGTAGTTAAACTAGAGATTTAAAATGTTTCTTCCTCATACATTGTTAATCTAATTTTAAAAAATATATAAAAATGTTGGAATCTTGGATGACATAAATTTATTGCGTCTTCTACGTTGTTAAAAAATATTTAATATATGAATTTTATCATTTTACTGTTAAGCTCAATTAATTCTTCCAACTATCCTACAGTTATGGAACTAAACTGCAGTCTTTCCTTAATTTCTGGAAACCAACTGCAGTAGTTTCCTTAAATTAAGGAAATCAACTGCAGTTAATTAATTTTCTGGTTGGAGCTTCTGAAGTGGTCCATTACTCCATCTGGAGTTCTCTGCCTTGATCTGTGGAACAACTGACACATAGTCATTAGAAGCTTGATGGAAGCTTGGCTATAAATTCATCTGATTGGTCCCCAAAGTAGCATCTCAATCCCCTTCAGTTGTTTACACCATCTAGCTGAGAGAGCATAGCTTGGAAGTCCCTTCAGATTTTCTGTGATTTTTATTTTGCCTGGATTGAAGCTGGAGTGTTGTTGAAGTGAAGAAGCAAGTGGACTGTGCAGCAAGACCTTCATCAATGGCTGGAGGTAACCCTGGGCATTGAAGTTTAATTTTTAGATTCTTTAAAGTATTCAGATTCCGCATATAGAATTGCTGTAGATTTCTTACATTAGGTATCAGAGCCTTCCGTGTATCTCTGCCTTGATGTGTTCTGCGTATCTTATATTGTTAAGTGAAGCCTCTCAGTCCTTGTTCTTTAAATTCTTTAAGCAGTTTCTTGATCGAGAAAACAAAACCGTTTCCCCTCCTTCAAGTAACTCCTCCGCGCTAAATTTGAATTGACACGATCCTCCATAACACCCATCGCAGCCATTAAGTAAATTAAGAGAGCTGGGAAAACTAGATATCGATTTGTGCCGGTTTCCATTGTCCAGAAATGATCACTTATTATTACAGTTAATGGAGAAACTAAATAAGAAGATTCAAGGCTCTGTGTTTGTTGGGAAAACAATTTGCATTTCATTCCCGTTACAATTTTTTGTTGTTTCGATTGGATTTGTCATTGTTCCTTTTAACTTCTGTCGTGGGTATGGTTTTGGTATCTATGTCCCCTGATGCCGTGGAAATGGTATTGGTATCCACTTCCTTTGTGAGTCAAGCGGTGGGGAGCGAAACAATTTGGAGGAGTTGGACGCAGCTGCAGAGCGAGATTGCAGGGGAGAGATAAATGCATCTGCTTTGTCAATTCTTGTAGGTGGGATGATGCAGGGATGAGAAGAGGGCAGATGAAGCTTCACCTGCAGAGGATCCAGAGCAAAAGTAGGGCTGTGTGAGTTGGGCACATGATGAGCCATAGGAACCCCAAATAGAGAATTAGAGGGGCATGTAGATATTTTGGGGATCTACAAATGAGGTTTTGACAGAAATGTTTTAGAGAAGTGCCTGTCTTCTTCCTTTGTTTTCTTATTGTAAGATGGGAGTGATTGATTTGGTCCTAATAGTTACTATTAGTGAGTCATTAGCTGCAGAGGTTTTGATTTGGTCTTGCCGGTCGTGCATTGACTGTTCTTTTGTCACCTCCTGTGGTGGTCTATTCCCCTAGGGTGTTGCCTGTATATGTTTATGATGCACATGTAGATTCTGCGAAGAATGTCAGCTCTTCTTTAATTGAGCTTCTTTTTGGAATTGCATTAGCATCAATGGGCTGGGGTGTGGTTGCAAGCCTGGAAATATACCCACCATTTGCAGGAGCTGCTGTTTCTGCCATAACATTAGTTGTGGCATTTGGATTTGCTGTCTCACGTCCTGCCATCGGGTCCTTGCCAGGATCAATAATGATCCATCACTATTTCTTGGCATGAATTATGATGGCGTGATCATGGTGAGGGCTTTTAATGAGGTTGTTTTTTTTTTTAATTAAGCCATGTCACATGGGCCACTGCGTTATTTAAGCTGATAATGCGTTAAGCGGATAATGCTCACGCAGTTACATTCCATTCTCTTTTTGGAATTGAAGCGCTTCCATTTTCAATCGCTTTCACACATTTAAAAGTGAAGCACAAGGCTTAAAGATACTCTTCTAATTTGGTGCCCATATTTTCAGCATGTTAGGGTTTGATTTTGATTTTGAGCTGGCAAAGTTCATGCTTAAACATGTCTTGTTGCTTATTAGGCATCCTTGTTCTCATCCTGGATTGAGATTATCCACGGGCAGTTTAGGAATTCAGGAACACTGAACGTTTAGGGTAATTTGGCTATATATATGCATTAAAAATAACCTTTTAATTATTCGTTGAACCATTTTATTTATTTATTTTTTTTTATTATGGGATATTTATAACGAATATGTTATATTTGAAGTTGGTTATGTAATTTAATATATTTGTTAAAAGTGGGTTATTCATATACTACATATACATGTTGTTATCACTTGTTTGATTTATAAACTTAAGGACGGAGCCTGAAGTCAGCCAGCTAGCCTTCGAACTGCATTTGCTAAGCAAGTGCAAAGTAGATCAATGCTGCTTCAGTCAATCTCCGGGTTTTTGTTTATAAATTGAACAAACGATTTGCAGTCATTTACGGTAATGCTGACTGCTTTAGCTTTAATTTTGAAGAATTATTACTATTGTTTACCGTAATGCTGACAGTTATATGGAGTTTATTTAAAATGTCATTTTGACTTACTCCTTTCAGTAAACATTAATTTTACTGGTTAAATTTTTGTTTATGCCATTTATGTAAAGAATAATGTCTAGTGATCTATATAATTTTATTTAATTAGAGAATAGCCACAACATCTTTAATTAAATAAAATTACATATTTTGATTGGTTAGATCACATAAAGATTATTTAGACATTAAATTGTAATTAATTAGACTAAATATAATAAATTTTATCTCACATGAATTTTTATTATATTTATGTAATTAATTAGGATAAAATTTCATAACTTACCCACAGGAGTTATGAATTAATAGTTTTATCATAAAGTTCAAAACAATGAATAATTGAATATGCTTGAATTAAAAATTTAGCCCACAGGCAATTTTTATGTCATTAGATTCAATTTTGAAGCATGATTTACATTGGTAAAACATGAAATTTTATTAAGCCTCAATTTTAACATAAGCATGTGCTTTTTAATTTTGATGCAGTAGTACAACCTGCAAATTTCTCTGAAATTCATTGTGACATTCCCGAACTTAAGGGAGATAACTATAAGGTTTGGAAGGAGAGGATTCTCCTTCATTTGGGGTGGATGGACATAGATTATGCTATTAAGAAAGATGAACCACTGGCACTCACTAATACCAGCACTGCAGCGGACATCACGCTTTATGAACGATGGGAGCGATCCAATCGTCTAAGCATGATGTTCATTAAGACTAAAATTTCAGCTGGTATTCATGGTTCCGTTGATCAGCATGAAAAGGTCCGAGACTTGTTGAAGGTCATTGACGATCAATTCGTCACTTCAGAAAAGGTACTAGCAAGCACCCTAATCATGAAGTTCTTATCCCTAAGACTCACCAGTGTGAAAGGTGTGCGCGAGCACATCATGCAGATGAGGGACACTGTGGCTCAATCGAAGAAGCTCGAGGTTGATATATCGGAGTCCTTCCTAGTGCACTACATCTTGAACACCCTTCCGCACCAATATGGACCTTTCAAAATCTCATACAACACACATGAAGATAAATGGTCAATTAATGAACTCATGACCATATGTGTTCAAGAGGAAGAGAGCCTGGTGATGGAACTGGGAGAGAGTGCAATGCTGACAACACGTGGAAAGGGAAAATATCAAGCCAATCGAAAAGGGAAAGGTAAAGTACCTCCCCAAGCCGGTATCAAGAAGGATTCCAAGTGTTTCTTCTGTAAAAAGAAGGGACACATGAAGAAGGAATGCGCCAAATTTCAGAAATGGCTTGTGGACAAAGGTAATTTGATCTCATTTGTTTGTTATGAATCTAATATGGTTAATGTTAATATTAACACATGGTGGATTGATTCTATATCAACAATTCACATTTCAAATTCCTTGCAGGGTTTGCAAAACCTAAGGAAACCAGTGGGAAGTGAGCAAAGCATCTTATAAGGAAACAAGATGGGCTCGCATGTGGAAGCTATAGGAACATGTTATTTAACTTTAAGTAGTGGCTTTGTTTTAGAATTAGAAAAGACCTTTTATGTTCCAAGTTTTTCTAGAAACTTTATTTCAGTTTCAAGGCTTGTACCTTTTGGATATTCCTTAAACTTTTTAGAAAAATCTTTCAGTCTATTTTATAAATCTGATTATGTTGGGAATGGTATTTTGTCTAATAGTCTTTACTGCATTAATTTACATAACAATGTCACTTATGATTCAATGCATGTTCACACTGGTACTAAAAGGTGTGTTATTAAAGAAGATTCCTCTAAATTATGGCACCGGAGACTAGGTCATACTGATTTTGAGACTTGTGTAGACTGCATAAAGGGAAAGTAGACCAACAAGTCAAAGAAAGGTGCCAACAGGAGTTCAGACATATTAGAAATCATACATACTGATATATGTAGTCCAGACATGGACTCACATGGTTAGAGATACTTCATCTCCTTTATAGATGATTACTCACAATATATGTATCTCTACATGCTTCATAAAAAGAGCGAAGCATTAGATGCCTTTAAGGTCTTTAAGGCTGAAGTAGAGAAACAATGTGGCGAGCAAATTAAGATCGTGAGATCAGATAGAGGTGGAGAATATTATGGTAGATACACAGAAGATGGACAAGCACCTGGGCCATTTGCTAAATTCCTTCAAGAGAATGGGATTGTTGCCCAAACCATGCCTGGTTCACTCGACCAGAATGGTGTAGCAGAAAGAAGAAATCGAACATTATTGGACATGGTGTGGAGTATGCTTAGCAGCTCCAATCTTCCTAAATCCTTGTGGACTAAAGCACTTAAGACGGCGGTGTATATATTAAACCGAGTTCCAAGCAAGGTGGTTCCTAAAATGCCATTTGAATTATGGAAAGGTTGGAAACCGAGTTTGCTACATATGCGCGTTTGGGGATGCCTGTCTGAAGTGAGAATTTATAATCCACAAGAGAAGAAGCTGGACCCAAGGACCATTAGTGGGTATTTCATTGGATATGCTGAAAGATCTAAAGGTTACAGATTTTATTGTCCATCTCACAGCACTAGGATTGTGGAATCAAGAAATGTGAAGTTTCTTGAAAATGACTTGATCAGTGGGAGCGATCAAACCAGAAACATAGTTTCTGAGAAGGATCATTCAGAATATCAACCTTCCACTTCAAGTGATAGATTGATTACTGTTCATAGCACCCCTCAAGTACAAACTGGTGTTGAACAACCAATTGTTGAAGTTCCACAAGCTACTGACGATATTCTAGTAGATCAAGGAGTTCAAGAGTTGCCAAGAACTTTTGAACAACAAGTTGAACCACATACTTCTC
>APFE030808667.1:811-11625 GCA_000404065.3 Pinus taeda
ACTGGTAATCAAGTGGTTTCTACCATGTTCGACATCGACTCATTTATTCGCATGGTTAGAATCGTACCAATTCGGGAAAAAGAAATGAAGACCCTGGATCTAGTTTCTACCATCCAGGCTGCGAGGAGTTTTGTACTCATTATATAATAGACCAATTATAAACAGATGGCTACGTCCATACTGTGTCTACATGAGTCTATGATTATGATGTACTATGAAATCATTCCTGTATCAGAGTAGTGGTTAGTCTGTTAATTAAAGTTTTTGATTTGAGTATGGGAATGCCTACCTCAGCGATGATATAATCTTATACATGTATTTTGTGTTGAAAATTGCAGGTTCCAACTGGGCTCTCCACAAGATAATCCTTGAAATGATAAAGTACTTCACCCTTCCTAGATGATATAAAACTCTAATCTATTACAGGCTTCGCACTTTAGGGGGCAATCTGTTACACTAAAATTTTTCACCATGACTATCTACAGTTAGTATGGCGCCATCAACAGTCATACTATCCTCCTTGGCAAGCCTCATACCTCTGCTCTCCATGTCAAACTTCAAAAAAGAGAGAAAGTCATTAAAAACATGTTTATCTCTGGGTACGCAGTTTCTCTCTACCTTACCTGCGTGTACGCATCCCAAGTTCACAATACCTGTGTCCCTGTATGCTCTGTATATAAATGGGTGGGTGCGTACTCTTGTAAAGGTCAAAAAGTGCGAGTTTCATCTTTAAAAAGTTACTTGTGGTCATTTCTAGAGCATTCTAGAAGATTGTTTGACGTGTATTGAGCGCCTCCAGATGGTTCATGTATCCCTATGAAAGAGGAACTTATCCCATCAAGACAGGAGCTACCCCATCCAAAAGAGGGGCTTACCCCATTGACGTTGGACCTAATTAACTTCCTCTATAACATTATAAATACAGGCATTGGGCCAGAGGAGAGGAGGTTGAAAGCTGAACATTCTAAAGGGTAGATGTTGCTGGAATTAGGACTTCCTTGTAGAAGCTTGTGAGGAGAGATTTCCATCCTTTCTTATTTCATTTGGAAGTGGGTGAGCTTATCAAACTAAATGAAAACTCTTGCTGGACCCTGGGAGGAACTTGCACAACACCAAGGCTCAGGTTGTAATGGTTTCTTTTGTTTCCTATTAATACAGATAAGTCCATTCTTCTCAACCAATTGTATAATGAGTTGTTTCATATACTCCTTAGGTCTGTATGTGGAATATGGTTTTATTTTATGAGATATTCAGGTGTTATTTAATCGTTTGATTGTTATGAATGCAGGAGGCCCTTTCGAAGGTGAAGGAGGAGTCATCCGGATCGACGAGGCTAGGACTATACAACAGTGTTGGGACTTAACACGTAGGATGTAAACACTGATTTCTGTAATAATAAGCATGTTTAGAGAAGGATTGCTCTTAATTGTCTTGTTTGTCACTAGAAAGTCTTAGGCTTCTAGGGAGGTTGGTTTTGTTCGCAAGATTAACTCTTTTCGCATGACAAAATTCGATTCTGGAAAGGTTGTCAGTGCTAGAGGCACGGGTGGAGGAATAGGCACATTCTGGTCAAAAAACTCCTTTTCTTTAGAGAGATCCTTTGAGACCCAACATTGGATATACACTGAATTGTGTCACACAGCAAGAAATCTCAACCTAGATTTGTTTAACATGTATGTCCCTGTACACTATGATGAAAAGAAAGAGTGCTGGAAAACACTTTCGGACTTTCTAGACCGTACTAATCCTATGAATATAGTTATAGGAAGCGGCCTGAACATAATTCTAGATTCTAAAGAGAAGAGAGGAGGGACCTTCTCAAGAGACCCTTTTCTCACCATAATGGAGAATCTGATTCTACAGTGGGACCTAATAGACTTCAAACCAATGAAAGGAGAATACACCTAAACCAACAACAGAACAGGAGAAAACCACATAGCAGAAAGGCTGGACAAATTCCTCATCAGCAACTCTATAATGATGGAAAAAAGAATACTCACCAACAAGATTCTTCCAAAACTTACCTCAGATCACAAACCAATTCTCCTCTACCTGAAAGAAGAAGAAGACTTAGGTCCCCTCCCCTTTCACTTCAGTCCTCTCTAGGCAGAAAGAGAAGGGTTCTTTGAAACAGTTCAATCAGCTTGGAGAATAGATGTTTCAGGCTCCCCAAGCTATGTGTGGGAGAAAAAAATGAAAAATGCATAGAAGGCCCTAAAATAATGGATAAAGAAGCCTATGAATACCCCCACCAGTCAGAGGAAAGAGGCTGTCATTCAGCTGGAAGAAATACAATTTGAATTGGAAGAGAAAGATATTGACCCCATGGATTTACACAAAGAAAAATCTGCACAAAGGAAAACATATTGCTCCTTCAGAAGCGAGGAAGAGTACTGGCACTTAAAGTCTCGCAGCTTGTGGCTTAAAGCTGGGGATAGAAACACCACATGTTTCCATAGACAGTATAGGGCTCGTCTCTCCCGAAATCATATAGCAAAAATCACCACATCTAATGGACAGGTATGTAAAGGATTTGCCCAAATCAAGGAAGCTGCAGTAAAGCATTTCCAAATTCTTCTTACTGCAGAAAGGGATGGGAGTGAGGAGGACATATTAGAGTTCCTTGCAAACATACCAAAGCTAGTTAGCATAGAAGATAATGAAAATCTTATGAGCTCAGTCACGGAAGAAGAGATTTCTAATATTGTCTGGTCCATGGAGCCAGAGAAAGCACCAGGACCTGATGGATTTTCAATCCACTTTTACAGAATCTGTTGGGAGCTAATAAAACTTGATCTCCTTAGAATGATACATGGATTTATGAGGAAGGAAAAGGTTGGAGGCAGAATAAATTCCACCTTCCTCACTTTAATACCCAAGGAAACAAACCCAGGATCATTTGACAGATACAGACCGATCTCACTCTGCAATTCATCCTACAAGATAGTGGCCAAACCTCTGGCGAACAGAATCAAGCCTCTCCTGCAAAAGCTCATTTCTCCAACCCAAGGGGGATTTGTGAAAGGAAGACATATCCTAGACAACATCATCCAAGTCTAAGAAGCCCTGCACTTGAGCCACTCAAGCAAAGAACAAGGTATGCTTATAAAACTGGATATGTGTAATGCTTTGGATAGAGTTAACCGCTCTTTCCTGTACAGGGTTCTCTCATCCTTCGGATTTAACCAGAACTTTATAAACCTAATCAAAGCTTGCCTAGAGAAGATCTGGATATCCCCAATGATAAATGGAAGACCAGCAGATTTCTTTTTAGCCACCAGGGGATTGAGGCAGGGCTGCCCCCTTTCACCATTTCTTTACATTCTGATGGCAGACTCCCTGAGCAGAAAGCTGACCTTGGAAAAACAAAATGGCAGCATTCCTTGGATCAGAATCATGAAAGGAATTTCCCCAGTGAATCACACGTTGTTCGTTGACGACTCACTGTTGCTCGGGGGTGCATCTCCAAGAATAGCAAACTCCTTCAGAACCATCCTTAAAAAAATTTGCAGTATCTATGGAGCGTTAATCAGTGAAAGGGAAAGCATTGTTTATGGATGGAATACAGAGTAGCACGCAATTGACAGAATAGCCAGTGATCTGGGCTTTAATGGATACGCAGATTGGGATAAAATCAAATATTTGGGCCTTCCAATAACGATGGGATCCAACAGAAACCATTGGTGGGAGGAGGTGATCTCGAAATTCAAAAAAACGATTGCTGCGTGGGGTGACTTTTGGCTTACCACAGGAGGCAAACTCACACTCATTAGCTCGGTTCTCTCGACACTGCCAACGTTCGAGGCTTCCTTAATGATGGCCCCAAAGAAAATCTCAAACCAAATCTCCAGTCTCATGCGCAATTTCCTATGGAATGGAGGACAAGGAAACGGCAACATATTCCATTTAATAAAATGGGAAACAGCGAAAAGACCATTATAGGAAGGCGGCCTTCAAATTCGAGATCCCCTGCAAGCAAACTTAGCGTTGGGCTGCAAATTACTGTGGCAACTTATTGCTGAGCCCAATCACCCAGTCAGTCAAATATTAAAGTTAAAATACCTCAAAAACTAGTCAATTAAATCTTTCATTCTGAAGAAAGCCCCAAAAGGAACACAGGCTTGGAAGCTATGCAGCAAAGGCATCAAATTTTTTAGATCTCACCTGTATAGAATCCCCGGGAATGGAAAACATTCTACTATGGAGAGACAGAGTTATGGGTCATCCCCCACTGGCAGAAAATAATGAAATATCAGAGCTAAGAATTTGGTTACACACAAAAGGAATTTGGAAAATTGAGGACATCTCAGGCTGGGACAGTAAAGGAAATTGGTAGCACTGGAATTTTCCTAAAGCACCAGCGCACCTAAATCCCCAGCTAAATGCCCTTATAGAGGCAATTTCAGACTTTTCTCTAGTGCATAAAGATGATGAAGATTCCTGGGGATGGGGTAAGACGGGGGTGTACACAACAAGACAAGGGTATTTACAGATGCAAAGCAAAAAGGATTCGCCACACCCGAAATCAGTGTGGAAGCAGGTCTGGGACAGCTTTAGCATCCCTAAGATCAATTTCTTCTTTTGGACACTGTTTCATAACAAAATCCTGACTAGAGAAAACCTGTGTAGAAGGAACATAGCAGGTCCTCATCGATGTGCTCTTTGCAAAAACGCATTGGAAACCTCAGAACACATGTTTATCGATTGTGAGTATGCGAAGAAGGCCTGGTCTATCTTCCTGATCGGACTGAATGTGAGACCCCCAACACAATGTTCAATTGTAGATATGTTCTCCACTTGGAAAGACAGTTACCCTCACAATATTACTAGCAATACAAGGTGTGGATTGTTGGCCCAAAATATGTATGCTGGAAGCTATGGCTAGCCCGGGACGAAATCATCTTCAACCAAAATGAAATCCCTGTGGAAAAAGTGGCAGACCAGGCAAAGAAACTCCTTTTAGAAACTCTGAACCATTCTTCAGTCAAAGATGATAATTCCCTCCAAATAGAAGAAAGGGCATGGCTGGATGACTTCTCTTGCAAGACTAGACCTCCAGCAATCACACGGCCAATTCATAAGTAAAGATGGCAGATTCGATATCCCGTGGACAGATTTCAGCAGTGGTGGAAATCCCAGGGCAAGTGCACTATCTTCTTCGATGGTGCCTCAAAAGGAAATCCAGGTAGGTCAGGAGCAGGAGGGGTAATCTTCTATCCGAACGGGGAAAAAGATAACTTCAATTGGGGACTTGGACTGAAAACCAACAACGAGGCTGAAGCACTCAGTCTTTTAAAAGCTTGCCAATTAGCCAGAAAAGAAAATCCAAGCGAAATCCTAATCTTTGGAGATTCAGAATTGTTAATAAATTCATTAATAAGTAAGAAAGGGCTCAAGGATCCAGTACTAAACAAACAACTTTCAAGAGTGAGCAGAATTCTCAAGGACTTCTCCTCGGTTCAAATTTTCCACATACTCAGAGAATTAAACAAGGAAGCAGACAGATTAGCAAACATAAAATGTACTCTACAAAATGGAATGGTCAGCATAAATGCAGGTGCTTTGAAAATGGCAACTATTCCCTAACCCGGAAAGGAGCTCATGTAAAATCTACTAATTGTAATGGTTGATTAGGTTTTGCCCAACCTGAATTTTATCAATAAAACACATCTGTTTCAGTTAAAAAAAAAAAATTAATTAAAATTTAGAATAAAAAATAAAATTCAATACTTAGCTTAAACCCTTGCTTCTTTCTGCAAAATTTCACCTTAGGGTTTAGCTTCCTCTACCACTTCACAATTTGGGTTTTTCAATTTAGGAATTTTAAATTTAATGGGTTTGTGTACTTATTATATATAAGGTGTTTGACATGTAAAGTAGGCGAATCACTTAGTGAATTAGATCCAAACTCTGTTCCGTTTTTTTAAAACGGTTATATGTTTTACGGTGTACCCTATTTAATATAACACACTGGTTCTCCACGTGTAATACAACACAATGACATATTATAACACTATAAATTTTGTCTAGTTTGTTCATCGTTGCTCATGGTGTAATATAATGCACTGGTGCGCCTCTTACAAATAACATTGTAAAATCGTTGTGGTGCATTTATTCTTAAAAATCATACTATCGTAATATAAAATTATTTTCAAAAGAGAATTTTCGATGACGATATGAACAATTAAATGCCCAGTGTGTTTAATTTGTATAAATGCATAGGTGTGTCAATTCAAATAATCACACCAGTTACAAGAGTTTTTTTTGGCTGAAAGTTATTTGATTTATTTGTAAATATATTTAATGGCTTCTGTATTGAATGATACAGGTTTAATATTGATAAAAAAAATCTCAAAAGGTCTCAAGTAACAAAAATATTGATCAACACAATGATAACACATAAAAAAAAAACAGAGAAGGCAAGTTCTTTGTAATTTTTTTACAAAATTAATATATTTGAACTATATGTAAGTTTAACTAATGTGTATTGGTTGGTGTGTGTCATGCAGAGCCACAAAATTAACAAGGTCGATAAGATTATGTATAATCTAAGTGCAGAAGAGCGTAAAATCCTAATAGTAAAATTGCAGAATATTGATGAATCAAGTGAATGAAAAAATATTATTCAATATGAGTTTTTTTAATAATAATATAATTAAGAATATTAGATAACATTGTTCAAACAATATACTAATTCATATATGTTTAATTCTCTACAAAGAGCAACAATAACGATGGAAAAGATCAATGTCGTTCTATGAAAAAAAATGTCTAGAACACGTAAATAACAATGAATTGGTCCTTAGCTCATCTTCAGTGGTGTTGGAGGTTAATGAAAGGGGGGTTACATAACTATGAGGGGTCTAGTGGAATGAATGTATAGATGTACTTTCCACTTAAAATACAAAAAACAATCAAATGATTCTAAGAACTAAATTATATCTAAACTACAAGAAGCGTTTCCAGAGCAATGGTTAATGAGACATGTCAGAGTTGCAATAGAAAAAACATACAACAACCAAAAAGAATCTTTCAAAAGGTAATATTCCTAATTATATAAAATTATTTTCTAGATTTATATGTATATATTACTATAAACCGTTCATTTATTAATATCGATTTTGTTATATTTAGTTTTCATATATCATTATAATAATAATTTCACTTTTTTCATAAAGATTATGAAAATCACAAATGATCAATGCGCTAATATGTGAAACATGCCAGTAGGAATGCCCAAAACAGTCTATAAAGAGATGGTCAAATAAATGGACATAATTGCATCACAGACGGAGCCATCTCAACAACAATGTGCTTTAAATGTATGTAATCATGATTGACTTTGTACATATAAAAATAATAATTTAGCATTAAATGATAATTTTCAAGTATTTCCTTGTAGAAAAAAACAAGATGAAACTCATTCAACACATAAAACAAGACAACAAGGAAGAAAAGTGTTGATTTCAAAGTTTGTGAGTAGTTTTTAATATTTCCTTATAACAACTCAAGGTTTCGTTTTTGTATATTTTAAGTTGTTTTACAGCAACCATCCTTAAATGTCTTGAAATAGGTCCTAACATACAAAGAAGAGTGATTGGAAGAATTGATTGACATTGGGTTAAATCAAGGTTGTGAGTGTTGGCATATCAAAAATTAATTGTGGGGTTTGTAAGTGTCTATGTTGTTTTACTTCTCTGAGTTTATAATTAATAGAATAGAAAAAACTTTTATTTTAAATCTATGATTTATAATAGGGTTTAAAACATGTAGAAAATAAAGTATGGAACTACACTAGCACAAGACTTGTTGCAACAAGGCACGAGACTTGGTTTTGAAAACACGTGCATAGTTTATGAGTCACTTCTTGCTATGGTACATTGCTATTTGATATACATTGATGTATATTATTTATTTCAAAATTCATTATTCTCACCAATGTAGATACACAAATTACACTTTATTTTTATGTTTGTAGATGGAACAATATCAAGAAGATGAAAAAAATCAATGCAATCAGCAATACATTCCTCCAAATAACCCAAGTCATGGAAGTAGCTCGAGCATTGACAATAGTTTCATCGAAAAATGACGATCTATTTGGATAATAATGCAACCTATTGTATTTTTTGAAATATTTTTCTGTTAAAATCAGACATTTTATTTAATGTAATGGACATAGTGCCCCAATTGAAAGATACGGGGTTACCAATAACAATCCCATTTTGTATGACAAAGAGCCTCTTATTGATATATAATAAAATACATTTTAATCAATTCTATTGTGTTATTTAATGTTGTTGTGAAATGTTACACCATTGATTAAATATTATAATGAAGAGATGTGAAATTTGATAATATAACAAATTAATCCAAACATCATATACAAATGCACTAATCAAATTTTAATTTATATGAATATTGTTGTAAGATATATGTTGATTTTTCGATGAATAACAGATTTAAAAAATTACAATAATTGCACTGTCACAAGGCGATGTTTCCAAAAAAGAGAAAAAGTTATTCAAAAAATTGGTGTGTATATAACATAAAAATGCATTGGTATGTTATATTATATAAAAGCATTGTGACGACATTTTTTTGCATGATCAATGCATTTTCCAAAAACAACTGCTCCGGTGTGTTTAGCCCTTAAAGCACCAACATTATTTGAGATTAATACCCTGACGCATTGTAATTCTTAACACATGAGTGCTTTCAGAGAACTAGCACCGTGGCCCTAAAAAAAATTATTTCTAGCCTGGTGTGTTATGAAAATTATCAACATTGTTCCACTTGTATAACGAATGCACCAGGGAATTTGTACAAATTATATGCATCAGAGATGCAAGTTAAATAAATTGCATTGGTACAACAATTATTTTTTGTGTACCTCAATATCATTCCTTACAAGAAAACCCCGGGTATTTTTATCTATTCGCACCAGTGTTATATGTTAGGTCCCTATAATACTAGTGATTACCCCATTACTATTCTAGTTATATCCCTTATTAATATTGTTGTGCCCCTATTGTCCCCATATTGTTATTATTGTGCCCCATAGAATCCATCTATTGTTATTTTTGTGCCTTTATATTATTATTGTCAGGTCGGTTGGATTATATTGTGACTCCTTAGACTCCTATATATAGAAAGAAGGTTTTGTCATTTGAATAATCCAAGAATTGTTCATTTGTGTAATGTAAAGGAGGTTTCTCCCTCGAAGAAGCTTATTTCTAAGGTGTTCATCTATCTTTTCTATCTTTTTGTGAGCTGGTTTCATAACATTTGGTATCAGAGCTTTGGATTCTAGGGTTTCGCTGCTCCAAATAGGTCATCGTGGAATTTTCGCTATAATTTTTTTCTGCGACGTTTCAGAAGCGAAAAAAAAAAAAACAAAACAAAACTCATTTGGGACTAAATCACACTGAACCTTGGGTCTGAATTTCAGAGCTTTTCGCGCTATATTTGCGGAGATGTGATCTAAGGAAGTTGGTCTTTTTGCAGACTCCTGAATTACATTCCAAACAGGTGACCTGGCCGTCATAACTTTCCTTCTGAGCATCGGATTGAATTTTTGTAAGAAGGTATAGAAAGGGGATGGAATGTAGTTTCTTGTATATATTTTTCAGAGCCAAAGGTCGAAACAGGGACACATGGCATGTCGTACAAGTTCGCTCTATTGAACTAGTTTATAATCAAGTCACTGTAGGAGATTTGGCATAACTATTCCTTGGAGAATCTAATTTAGATCAGACTGGTGGCATTGTAAAGAGGACACAAAGGGCTACTATAGGTCACAATTTTAGAACTGGATGATCCGAAATTATAGATATACATCAAAGGCAATATCAAGCTCCTACAAAGTGAAAAAAGGTGTGTAGATTTTTTTTAATTTTTGCTTAAGCTTGGTTTGAAAAAATTTATTTTGAAGGAATGTAAAGGGCTAGTAGAGCATTATTATCAGTAACTGATACCCTGAGGAAAGAAAATGCAAACACCTAGTAAGGAACCTGAAAGCTCTAGCATGACTCATGAAGAAGAGGAAGAAATGCTACATGATATATTAAAATTACAAGACCAAGTGCAAAAAATGTCAGCCTCACAAAAGCTAACAAAAGCTAAGATAAATGGCATGGAATCTAAGATAAAGGATGTGGAAGCTAAGATGAATGGCATGGAAGCTATGATGGACAGTTTGAAAATAGATTTGAAGAGATAAATGGCAGATTTGAAGACAGACATGGCATATTTGAAGACGGATTTGACAAATTTTCTACAAGAAATAATTACAAATGGTGAAAGGGTAGTAGAGGAAACTCATTATGTGAACAAAAGAAATGTTAATCATGATTTCATAGACTCTAATGTTGGATCAAAGAGCCACCATATTCCAAAAATTGATATATGGAAGTTTGATGGCAAGGATCCCGCAACATGGATAATATAGATGGAGCAATTTTTCGATCTCAATAATGTGAAAAACACACAAAAGTTATGCATTGCAACTTTATATTTGGAACCAAATCAGTTTGTATGGTATCAATGGCTTTGCTCTCGTAAACAAATTATCACTTGGGCAATTTTTACGGAAGAATTGAAAGCACATTATGAGGATACAAAAAGCAACACTTTTTTTAGCCAATTGATAAGTCTCAAACAAAAGGGTTCAATAATGGAGCACATTGAGGAGTTCCAAAAATTGAACATAAGGGTAAAAGATATTCCAGAGAGCATAGGATTGATGTGTCCATAGGGTCTTTAAAGGATAATATCCAACATGATGTTCACCTTTGGGAACCTGATTCATTAGA
>APFE030808667.1:17093-30795 GCA_000404065.3 Pinus taeda
ACTTTATTTGATAGGTACCCGACCGGACATCATGCATGTAGTAGGAATAGTTGGTAGATTTCAGGCAAATCCAAAGAAGACTCATCTTCAGGCAGTAAAGAGAATTTTCAAATATCTTCAAGGGACACAAAATTATGGCTTATGGTATCCTAGAGATACAGATCTCACACTTCATGCTTATACAGATGCAGATTGGGCCGGAAGCGTGGATGACAGGAAGAGCACAAGTGGTGTTGCGTTCTTTATGGGTTCCAGATTAGTATCTTGGTTCAGCAAGAAACAGAGTTCGATTGCCTTATCTACAACTGAAGCGTAATATGTTGATGTTGCATCTTGCTGCACTCAACTCCTTTGGATGATGCAGACCTTGCAGGACTTTCAAATCACTTGTACACCACCTATCTCCATCTTATGCGATAACACAAGTGCAATCAGCATCTCAAAGAATCCTGTCATGCATTCAAAAACCAAGCACATACCAATCAAGTATCATTTTCTCCGGGAACAAGTGCTTGAACAGAAAGTCAAATTGGAGTATGTTCCTTCTAAGGAACAAGTTGCTGATATTCTCACCAAACCATTGCCCAGGGAGACTTTTGAATATCTCAGGCAAAAGCTGGGGGTTGTTGATGCATCATCTTATTGTTGAAAGTCTTCTGATTGTTGGTTGTACGCATGGTTCATCTGGGGTATATGCGTACATATGCTGGGTTGCGGCACAGGTTCATGGGGAGTATATAATGCATTGTTGGCATTATGGAGGATGTACAAAAGGAGATCATGGAAGCTTGTCTGAATATAGCTGCAATATGTCTCTATCTCTTTCTTGGTCATTGATGGTGTCTGGTGGATTATGGATTATCTAGTTCATATACAGGGGGAGCATGTTCTTAGGGAGGATAACCCTTTGCCCTTGATGTCAAAGGGGGAGAATGTCACTGAAGTTTTTGAGGTTGTCATCAAGTCCAAAGGGGGAGATTGTTGGCATTATGTTTCTGGTGAGGTTATATGTTACAGATGTTGTACTTGATGGCAACACTGATGGCAAGGCTCTCAATATGATGAAAATTAAGAAGTACGCAGGAGAACAGTTCAGAAGATGCGTACCCGCAGGTACGCCGTGCAGGGACCACGGCCAAACACGCAGGTCAGCCGTTCAGGAGGTGCGTACCCTAGTGCACACACTTCAAGCCAGTAAAGCATGCACACGTGGGGTTTCTTATGTTTAACCCTTGGTATTTAGCCAACGGTATTGTGTTATTATGGTTTTGGCCCGTGGTATTGGTCCATGATTTGAGGAAGAGCTTGCCTATATAAAGCAAAGGAGATCATTTGGCTTGGGTATGCTTTTGGGTTGAATATCTTAAGATCTGAAATATTTGGGTTATTGTTTCAAAAAGCTTGATCTATATGAAAGTGAAGTGGAAAGCGAATCTATGAAGGGTGATCTCTCGAGCACAAGACTAGATCTGAGCATCTGACTGTATTTCGGCCCTAATCAGAGGTACGCAGGTGATTAACGGTGCGAGTGCGTGGGTACGCAGAGGCGACAAAGGGGCAGTGTGTAGGGTACGCAGAGGCGACGAAGGCACAGTGCGTGGGTACGCAGAGCGACAAAGGTTCAGGTGCGTACTCACAGAAACAGTACGCGGTGCGATAGTGTCTTTGGGTGCGTGGCTTCAGTGAAGTATGCGGCGCGATAGTGTATCTGGATGCGTACCTTCAGCAACAGTACACAGCGCGATTGAAGAACAAGTGTGTAAGCATGTGGTGCAACATAATGCTATCTGCGGGTATACGCAGGGGAGCAGAAGGTGAAGTGTGTGGGGCCGCAGGCCAGTGAAAGGAAAACTACATATTTGTCTTAAGATATTTTGTTGACTGAATTTTTCTGTTGAAAAGGTGTTCTGGGTTTAGTTCTGTTATTGTTGATTTGGTTATTGCAGCTGACTGTGTAATGTACTTGATGATCGTTTGATGTATATAGATCCAGTTTGAAAATTTATGAAAAGTGGTCCTTGAAAAGAAGTAGGGGGTTGTAGCTCCCTTCCAGAAGAGACTGGAAAACAAGAGAGAGTTGTATCTCTCTGCAGGTTGCAGCCTACGTACTGGTAAAGGATTGCACCAGTACAAGACCATTGTAAAAGGAGTTTCTAATTTGAAAAAAGATATAGACATATTGCAGCAGGTGGTTTTCACCCACATTGGGTTTCCACCTTATATCTGGTGTTCTTTGATGTGACTGTCTATTTTTTTTTTTTTCTTGTTCATGCTCATTATGGTACTGATATGCAAAAATAATTCAAAGTGTAAATAAGGAAGATTTGGTAAAAGAACTAGATAATACTGATTCACCCCCCTCTCAGTATTATTTTCAACATAATGTTGCACTCTTGAACTTACAACTTTAGATGACAATCCCCTTTCGTTTCTATGAAATTTTGTTAGAGCAAGTCTACCCTGAGTAGGGCCATGATAGGGTTTGTACAAAATTGAGTGTTGCATTGCACTATATGTGTAAAATTCATACATGCATCTATTTATAAATGAAAATAATGTCTATTGAATGACTATAAAGGTCACTTCAACAGGTAAAAATAACCAATAATCAGTTCAACACTAGAAAAAGGAGAGATAAAATCCAACTAAAGAGAAGGTTGCAAAACATAATTAAAGGGATCATGTCATCTAGCGACCAATCCTTGCATATCCTCACAATGAAAAGATAAGGTACAAAACTGCATGAAGCAGAACATAAGGCTACAAATATAAGTGAGGGGATATAGGTTACTGATCCAAAATAGAGAAATAATGTGTTGAAAGATAGAGTTATGTTTACCTAAGTTATTCTAATGAAAATAGAACAAATCATATAGTACACTTCTTTATCACACATAATGAAATAAACCATAATGAAAAAAATGATAATATTAATAATATTGAAGCAATATATGGCTAACATAGTGCTTCTAATGATATGGAAAAACACCATAAAATTATCTAAAACACTATGTTGGAAATTATGCTACAAGAAATAGAGTGTTATTGCATGAATTGTGATGTTGCAACATGAAATGCATAAATTCATGCTCAACATCTATTGGAAGTACAATAAAAAAAATAAGATGCAAACTAAAAGAAATGAACCAAGGAAATGTAGATGTATGAAATGTAATGTTGATAAAAGAAATGCAGAAATTGATGTGCAACATACAATGTGAATGAAATGAACTCATTAGGACTAAAAGTAAAATAAATTAAATAAAAACTATAGATGTCCTTTGATTAGTCGTGAATGGGCCATGTTCAATGTTTCTTCAAGGAAACTAAACCGTAATGTATTAACTCAAAATATAAAGACACCTCACAAAAGTTCAAGTTCACCAATATCATCAATAACTTAACAAGAACGAAAATCCTTCTAGGGTTATCCCCTAGATTCTACTAATACTAATAAGTTACATCAATCAACCCTTCAATCACTCTTTGATTGAACATATTATGTCTCTAGGATCCATATAATTAGGGTCCTTAGTTTTAGGGATAAAATCACTTGATAAATTGCCTCTCTTTAGTCAGTAGTTCAAATTGATTAGTTTGGACGTGGTGCCTTAAATATTTTGTAGCCTTTGGAAATGGATGAGGAGATACAATCCCCCTTTTCATTGATGTCATGTTAGAGTAGGAATCTTCTCTTGATTCGACCTAGTTGGAGCATGGGTTAGGGTAGCAGGTTGATAACCATGAAATCATAAAAAAAATAGCTAAAATTAAATACAAAACACACTTTATGATTCAACACATTCCATTAAAAAGTAATTGATAAACCATATAATTATATTAATCATGTCCAAACAATTTTTATAAAGTACAAATATGAAAAAGGTGTATCAAAGATAGGCATAGAAATACTACCTTAGAGAAGCTCATCATCACTCCCCATTTTAATGTTTGCACACCCTTGTGCAACCAAAAAAGATGAAATGGTACTTTTGTTACATCACCTTTTCTTTAACTCTTACTATTATCCCATTCAAATCTAACTTAATTCCCAAGTGACATATTTAGTGATGGAACCCTAGTCATATTATCCAATATTCTTCTCAATTTCCTTCCATTCTTTGCTCTAGGTTGTATAAGGAATGAATAAAAGGAAATAAAGGAAATAAAACACACCCTAAGAGAAATATAATATAGAGCATAGTAATATAGTGAAATCCCAACATTCATTAATGAATAAAATAATGCAACATTGTAGAACACAATTTGGCTAGAATGATGGTAGTCATCTCTAATGAGAAAGAGATAGTTAATGCATTAATTCACAAAAGATACTACAAGAGGTAAAAATAATGACATTTTAAAATAAATAAAGATCCTTAAATGTCAAAAACCCTAACCCTAGAAGTTGAAGTTCCAAAAGGTTTGTGGGTTTGGAGGTGGTTCATTGGTACATCAACATCTCATGGGCACAACTTTTGCATACAATCTCCATTTTAGGTGCACAATAGCTTATTGGAAGGAATTATACAAGGAAAAAAAAATTGATGGGGGCCTTGCGTGCCATGGAAGCCCTTGGTCCCCTAAATTACCAAAAGTGTCAAAATGACCGTAAAAATTTGGGACCATAAAAATTGTTAGGCTTTTTATTTGTTGAATTAATTTCCTCTCATTACATTATCAACCAGAGATCGTAAGCTTTGAGTTACAATACAATCAGATCTAGGTACACTGTTCTAAGAAAACTTAAAGGTCTTTAACTACTAATCTAAGAAATTAGAACCTTTGATTTCAAAATTCAGAACTTAATATCCTACAGGCATTTGGTGTTGAATATGAATTCTATCTTGTAATTCTTAATTGAAATTTTGAAGAAAAACTAACGTAAGAATCATAAATATTTACAATCAAATTCCTTATCTAACAATCAGGCATCTATTTGAAAGTCTCAATTGTGCCCTAGATACTAAGCTTCTAATTACATTGAATCCCTTGTTCAAACCAGAAATTCAAATTGAAACTTCCAATTCATGAATAGTTTGAATGCTCCAATTAAAATCTTAGAGACTGTAAGTCAAAATGATTTAACTTCAAATTTAAAGATTGTGCATTCAAACGTTTTAACCTAAGGAACTGGAAATTCAATTTTTCAACTTTAAATCACAAATCTAAGGGATTGTAAACATAGAACTTGGAAACTCAAATATGCTAACTTCAAATCAGAAATATGAGAGATTGGGAATATGAATCTAAGAGATTGGAAATTCAAATGTTCTAGCTTCAAATAATAAGCACGCTTGGGATACTAAGTAATACTTATAAATACTAAAAGAAAGCAATAGTGATGCAACTATTCTATACTAACTTATATTCCTACTCTAACTCGAATCAATTACAAATTTGGCTGAGATCAGTGGTGGGCCCCTACCATGATCTTAGATAACTTAGAATACAACATTAAAATTAACAAATTAATAACACATCAATACTTAAGAAATATAAGCCAAATTCACTATATTAACAATCTTCAATAGTACATCTGTAATGCAATTCCAAACTTGAAATAAAAACAATTTTTTGAATATGTTCCACAATTACTATTTTCTATTCTCGTTTCTCTCTCCTCTTCCTCACCTTGGTAGTACTGCTAATCGCTCCTTTTAATGAGTTCATAGCCTAAAGATAACTTTAACTAAATGAACAAGAAAAAAATACAAGATATGATCTGGGCTCAGTTAAGACAAGTTAGATCTCAAAGATCAATAATCCTGTCTAACATATCCACGAAGATCTATCATAGTACTATTCTTGGGAGAGAACATTGTACCTATTGTCGAAATAACTACAAGAAGATAACAATGTTTCTTGGGAAACATCGTTTAGTTGACTGGTATTGAATTTCTGGAAAATGGTATTGAATCAAGTACAAAAGTAAGTACCGAACAACTGCCAGGTGCAAAAGAAATATGAATGTTGATCTACTAGTGTAATCTTCCAATACCATCGAGTTCTTATCCTCATGCTTAGGAATCTTAGTAAAATTACAGCCAAGGTTAGCAAAATAATATAAACTCACTTAAATTCTATCTAGATCAACCAAAGAAATATGAAAAGATGCCTAATTTGTGACTTTACCTCCACTTATTGACTTGGACCATTTGACAAGGATAAGGGCAAGCTTTAAGGTGTCAAAAAGGTCGAAATGGAGTAGGGTGTCACAAAATATAGCAAAATAACGTGTCAAAAAGATACAAAAGTAGGCCCCAATATCTCCGCCATCCTAAAGGGGATGCATGTCCTCATGCATTTATCTTCTACAAAATTTATTCAGACATCAAAACTGGGGCCAAATTTGTTCTTAGATTCCCATTGCACTAACAAAAATTTCTAGGCCATGATCTTTCACTCTCATCTGTCGTCAGAGTCTTCGCATTCTAACCTAGGTGGTGTATATTCAGGGATTTTTCAACTTCTTTACCTTCCAGCAGAGAAATTGATTATTTTTAATTTCTAGCTTGTCCTTCTCTGATGTCAATATCAAATTTTGCGCCTTATATAATTCATTTTCACTTCTAACATGCTTTTACAAGACCTTGTACTTATGGGCCTTCTCCCTTAGCTTAATATTTTTCCTTTGTAGCTTATCAACCTTGTATTGTAATTCTCTGTCAATAGAATTAGGCACATTTTAAGGAGGAAAACTATTTTCCCTTTACCTAGTCTCTTCATGAACCAAATTCTCTTGAATTTGACTTATCATTGTTTTAGCTACCTCTTTATCTATAGGCGGCCCATGTTCAAATAGCCCATTGGGTGGAGAGTAACCTTGGAAGTCTTCAAAATTGTCCATAGGCATTTCTTCCCTTAGTGATAATGGGATAGACACCGGTTCGATAGGTTGAGTTATTTGTTGAGGGCACTGTTGATGTGCCATTCTACACGTAGATATTTTTCCCTGTTGCAAAATTGGAACCTCTGTTGGATTAGGAATTCTTCAGCCTGTGGGGTGGAAGATGGGGTTGTTGGTGGCACAATATCCTTTTGTTTTTTAAATATATTCCTTCATCCCTTATTAGCACCTGCCCTTTATTGTTTTGTTATTTGTTTTTTCCTTGTTTAGACACCTGACTCTGCAACCTACATCTGTGGATTCTTCCCAACACATTGTTTTAGTTGTTTTGGTATCAATTCCTTTTCTTCTTGAATATTTGTGTCCAAATTCCACTTGTGTGCCACTTTCTTTTTATTTTCTAGGGATACTAGGGTTTCTTTCTCTTGAATAGGGCTAGGGTTTCTCGAGGATAATTCATCTAGATATGTCGTTGCACTCCCTTCAACCCCCTTTGATTATGGTTTCTTTATAGACTCCTCAACATGTTTAGTAACTGGCTTAATAGGGACCTTAGACCCTTTTCCCAACTTCTTCAATTTCATACTAATTGTTCTTTATTTCAATTTTATTTGATTTTATCCTCTAGGAAAGTTTCTTGTCAAAATTATGCTCAATTATCATTTCATTGGCCCAATTCATAAAATAACCATCTTAATGAGGTCGTAATGGCATAGGATATTTTTTTTTTTCTCTTTTGGAGGCTGACTAAACATTTCTAGGAAGTTTTTGTAGTCTTTTGCAAAAGAAGAAAGGGACATTTATGTCACTACCATCTATGAAATATAGAAGAAGCCTTACATGGTAAATGAATGTAGTTGCATACCTTCCTTCGCAAGTCATAAATCTCTGAATGTTGTGAGAAGTGGTCACCATTATTCTACAATATATTACCTGGAGACTCCTTTGGTCTAGTTGACATGTTTTTATGCAGGCTTAAGACACTTCAAGCACTCTTCCCAGTTGATCTGGAAATGGTTGAAATGATTTTCACTACTCAAAGGTAACCATGTTACCTTCGCTATTTATGCATCTGTTATTTCAATCTCAAGGTCTCCAGTTTTCACTATCTTCCCATTGAAGTTCTGTGCAAATCCCATGACGACCCTATCATTATGTCCTTGAAAGTTCTATAGGAAATCTATCCACCCTTTTTCCTCAAACTTAGCTTCACATGCAACATACTCACCGCTAGTATTGAAATGAGTAAAGGTAGGTTCATGCCTATCCAGCCCCATGTCGACGATAAAATTGATTCAAGGCTAATCAAGAAATTAAGAAGTCATTGGGTTGAGTGCAAAGAGGCTATGAAATAGGGAGTAGAAGGGTTCTCGTCCTGGTCTTTTAGAAATTCATAGTAGACAAATGGAATCAAATAGAAAGGGGTAGCCACATTTTTAAATTATGATGAGAACAGGGTCTATAAAAATGATGGGCAGAAACACCAATGCATGTACAATGACAAGAAATTGATAATCACGATTTGTTGATGGATGTGAAAATTCAAATTTCATTCCAATAGCATGCGGAAAGGACTATATTTTATCATAATTACACATAATTTAAATGAATGGACATAGGGACCACTAGTTATACTCTATCATCCACATTCTTTGCATCAACCTAAATAAATGAAAGTTCATTCATACCTTTGCTTTGACTATGTAATAACAACTAGAGATTCAAAAAAAAAATGAGAGACAAAATACTCTTAGCATTATCAAAAGTTAATGTCGATGCTCTTTAATTGTTGAATCTGAGGTGGACAAACTGCTACTTCCCAATTGTGGAATTTGATGCTCACATATTGATGCTTTTGAATTTGATGCTGACAAACTGATACTCTTTGAATTTGATGTTAACAAACTAACACTCTACAAATTTTATGTTTACTGGATCACAATCAGTGGCATCTAGAGTATCGAATTGGTCTAGTACTTAGAACTTCTAGACAATGTTTAAGTACAGAATTGAGTCCCAAAATACTGGAATTATATAGGTACTATAAATGAATTTAGCGGCAATATACGAAACCACTTAAATTATCTTGGAACAACAATTTTGGAGCATATTTATTAAAGTAAATAATTTTACATTCAAATTAGCTCGAAACTTATTTGGAAAATCAATTGTAGGAAGAAGGTCTAAACTAAGAATCTGAATGACATTAAGATTTGTTGCTTCAAACTAAATGTTGGAACCACTATTCCATGGATGTTAAACCAGACTTGGAATAGTTATTGCCTAGTCGAATTTCAATTTTAGAGAGTCTGAAGCACGCCAAAGAAGACTCCACAAGCTTCCTTTTTGTAATAATTCTACCAAGCCTAGAAAAGAACAACTCTCTACTTCGTAGATCCCTAACTACCACTCTCCCATCCAAGTTCAACAATCTTGGGTCAGTCTCTATTCAGAGTCTTCATTTTTAGAGAGTTTGAAGATGCTCAAAGTAGACTCTAGAGGTGTTCTTTCTATAAATAATCTATCAAGTCCAGGTAAAGGAATAAACTTACACTTGACAAATTTCCTTTTTATTATATATGGGCCTATGGAGGAAAGCATAATTAAGCCCACTGTCATTTATACTATGTACACACACACGCACACACAACACACACACAACACACACACACACATATTATACTAATAATAAAAAAATTCAGTTTGAAGAACCAGGAGGAGGTAGATCCTCCTTATTAATCAACTCTATTTCTAAGTTTTGCAGGACAATTTGTAAAAAATCATGTTTGGAGAGTGTTCGATGATAAACCTTAAATCTATGTCCATTTACTACAAAAGAAGTCTAATTATCATCAAATATATTGATCTTGATTGAACCATTGTCAAGAGCCTCTTCCATTTCATAGGTTCCTAGCCATCTAGTCGAAAATTTCCCTTTGAAGTGTTTTAACATACTGTCATACAATAATGTGCAGTCTCCTAGTTGGAAAGTCTTCTTTTTATGTACTTATCATGCCAACGAATCCTTGATCCTGTACCAACATAGTCTTCTGGAAATCATCTTGCTTGATCTCATCAAGTTCATTTAGATGAAACACCCTCTGTTTCTGAGCTTCATTCAAATCCATCCCTAATAGAATAGTGTTAGGTTCTTATACCAATAGGTTTCAGCTTTCATGATTGACAGTGGAAGGGCTAAATATGTTCATCATTGCAGGCTGCAACGGTTCCATATTTTGTGTACATACCAGGAAAATTAAAAAATGAAAAGAGGGTATGCCTTAAAAGAATAATCAAAAGGCAAGAAAATCAAATGGTCAAAAGAATAGTGAAAATGAACCCCAAACTAAAGACCAGGAAAGTGGCCAGTCAAATTGCCACTACTATCTTTTGACAGTAACACAGTCTACAAATACTGATGCTAATCATACTTGATGGATGGCCCAACAGTCTAATCTGGACCATGCCATGTTTAAATTACTTGTTACAGAATAGAGAATGGTTCCTGTCCAAACAGCTCAAGCTTGGCAGATGACTAGCTAGGTAGAGAAATGAAGGAGCCCAACTGCTTAATCTGGGTCCTTGGAAGAAATAAGGGTAGATTTAGATAGAAGGGCAGTCAAAAGAAAAAGAGAACAATCAGGGTCTGCTAATTCAAGTGCACCAACTTCAAGTGAAGAAACAATGCTAGGATTACTAGGTTGGGTAAGTAGTGTAAGGTTGCAGAAGTGAAGGGCCATCACCAGTTGGCTTATCAAGAGCAAGACTCATTCCATTCAGGGTATTGGCACCATGGCAGAGGTTCGAGGACATAACAATGGAAGCATGTCTAATTTCCCCCTCTTTTTCCCCAAACATCATTTATTAACATCCCCCAAGGACCTTGGGATCTGCTCAAGTGTCCAGTTCCACTTCATTCCATGAAAAAATACCAGGTCAGACTATGAAGTTCAGTCAAGGGAAAGAAGCCACATTTCTTGTGCAAAAATCTTTACTCTCAATTCCCTCATCTTCCATTCCTAAGTTTTTCTTCTTAAAACTTAGCATTTGCCCTTACACACTCACCTCACAATGTCATATTAACAACTAATGTATTATTTAGCTCCCTAAGCATTCCCTTCCCTAATTTTACAAAAATCTATGTGAAAATCCCAAAAAGTCTATGTAAATACCCTCCCCCCTAGCACTATAGCTATACAGCCATTCCTTGGGGAATATTAATCCATCAGGGGTTAATATTAACCCTCCACTACCCCGAACTATGGGTTTTAAATCAAAAAATTTGGTTAAAAAATTAAAAACACATGGTCTCCACCCTCAAAACCCTTTTATTACCCTTCCGCGCTAATACATTGACTATAATGTTTTTTAAATAAAACATTTATAAACGGGTGCGAATGCATTATACCCGAAACCAAAGTTGAAAACCCACCCCGCGCACGATTTATTTAATTCATTAATTTAATCGAGCAGGTCCCCCTGTCTTAAAGCACCGTCACATCGCATTCCCTGCCAGCTGTCCGATCATGGGCGATGCGATCTAAAGGGTGGGCGGTCAATATCGCATGAGAGTTGGCGGAGGTTTAGCATTCGGGGGATCAACGGTTTTACCGCCGTATCCCACGCATCAACCTCTAGGGTTGTTCTGAGCCCCCCCCCCCTACCACTTACCGCCCAGGGGTGCTCCGGGGAAATCACTTACCGCTTGTCCCCTCCCACTGACATCATACCCACGTCAACGTGACATCAGCACCCTTGTCCGCCACCGCTGCTCCACGTCGCCTCCATGTCGTCCATTCGCCCACATGCCCTACCACCGTGTCACCGCCACGTGGCCACCCACGTCAGCCGCCACATCACCTTGCCGCACCCGGACCCACCGATGATGTCATGCTAACGTCATCACCGAAAAGGTGCCAAAAGGCCAAATTTTCATAAAAAGTCGGGAAATGACCATTTTATGTAATTTACACTTGTCATTTTCGGAGTGTTGTGCATGCGGAAGACGTTGTTTCCGGCCAAAATCGAGAATTTGTCCACCCAAGCTGCTTCCACCCTCGAAGTCGACTCAAATTGCCTACAATTGTTCCAGCTTGACACCTCCTGCATCGAAAAATCTAGGTATTTTCCACAAGCGATCTATTTCACCCATGTTTGTGCCATTTTTCTCCTAAATTTCCTATAAAACTCTCTGCAAAGCTCCTCACAGTCAAATTATCCACTAAAAATACCCAAAAAACTTGGTAAAGTCCCTACATCACGAAGCTCTGCAAAAAACCCGTGCCCTTTTGCGAAATTCAGCGTGAAAAACTAATTGTAGAAGCTGAGTTACCGGCTAAAGCCCATATAACTACACACTGATTCCTGTTATCAGAATTCCCTTTGAAAAACCAGCTAATTAGCTCAAAACACTCTGGTTTCTTCCAACAGAGTGCCCCACAGTTCATCAACCCTGTAAAAAAGGTCTCCTCATACTCTCAGAGCTGCTCACTTTAAAAAACAATTCAGTGGGCATTCCCCAGCCTTTGCACTAATCCTAAGCTCAAGTAAATATCCAGTAAATATCAAACATGGCCACTCCATCTGCTCTAGATATTGCTCCTGTCAATCCACCCAGTAAGGAGCTTGAAGCTATGCCACTTGTGGACAGTGATTTCCTCATTGCAGATTTTATGGCAGAGAGGAACCACTTATAGACCTTCTGCCAGCTGAGGAACAGTCACTTGGACAACAGTGACATGTATGGCATATGGGAGTCTAATATTCCTATCTATTTCTTACCATCCGCAAATGTCTTTCCTGAAGTCATTCACCTCTGTGCAGAAATATATGACCAGAAACTCAGAGCTGTTAAGTCTCCATATGGGAGCATCCTCTTTTACATAACTCCTGATTCCATCAATCAGATGCGAAATTACAAGCAAACCCAGCTGCTCTACCCTTTTTCCATAAAGTATTTGCTGGATGAGGGCTCCAAGCTCTCTAGCATTGAGATTGCTGCAGTTGCCAAAACTTTTATGAGAGCAGACTGCCAGCCTTCTGGGCCACCTCCTTTCCCATATGCAAATTTCAATGAGGTAGGCAAGCTGCTTGTGGACATGATATCCTCTGTGCTGGGGTTCTCCACAAATGAACATGTTGATGAAACTGTGTTGGTCTTGTTATCAGCATATAGCCTTGGGAAGCCCCCTACAATAAAATACAATTATACCAAGTTTATTGCCAACAAGATACATGACCAACTGTTGAGGCTAGACAAGGAAGCAATATTCAAATATTCATCATACATCTATCACCTCTTCATGTACTATCAGACAGATTTCTTCCAATGCCACTTCAAGAAGCTGGATTCACAAGGTGAGAGGAGGTCTGTCATCTTCTGGTCTTCATTTTTCCATCAAGTCTAGAACTCTCCCTACTCCTACTTTGAATTCATTAACCAATTTGTCTATCCAGTCACATGCCTTTTGAAAAGAACTCCTCCTGCCAGATTGTCCAAAGATATGCACAAAATCTTACAGTTGTCCAGGAATTACAAAATAGGTGATTGGTATTTATACCAAAATCACACAGTCATCAGGATCTATGGTTTTGAGCTCTGTCCTTACAGGCTCCCAAGATCTGTGCCTATGAGATTGTTTGCCTTGGAATGCTATAGGCAACTCATCAACTCTGACCTTACACACTTCCATAGTGCCAAGAAGAAAGCCAACCTCAAATTCAGAGACCACCTAGGCCCCTTCATCATGAACAAGAAAGATGGTTGGCAAGAAGCTGATCAAATATTGGGGCAACAACTTAAACTTAAAAGGAGCTTCTGGTGGGTCCCTTATGACCCTGAAGGCTTTATCA